>CAJQZM010003836.1:0-10203 GCA_907164665.1 Colias nastes | reverse complement strand
TACAAATTGTAAAACGTTTCCATTTAAACTATATCATCCGTTTTATATTTGTGCCCAAGACAAGCGATTAAACTCAGTCTGATTTCGAAGCGTAATAGAGACGGCTAGAGAAAGATAAATGTGCAAAAAGACGGCGTCGGAATGAAGAAAAATAACATTCGCGGATCGTGGATGTGGAAGGAATGAATGAACTGTTATATCGCTAATGTGGGGAACGAATTGTTTCGCTCGGCTTCCTTGTTTGACTAGATGGAGCAAAACATATTATATAGCATAGAGATAGATAGAGCAACATGTAGCTTATGCATACGTATCGTCGAAGAGGATGGCGAAAAATTTTGTTGCTAAAAATCTTAATAATTTGAAAAATCTGCATCACGATATAATAAAAAAGTTAAATCTGATGAACGGACTTGCATAACAAATAAATTATTTGATTTGATAATACGCATAGGTTTTGTTTCTGTCACAGAAAGCACCGAGATGTTATACACAGACAGGCTTCAATCATAATTTTAATTAGAATGTTGTAAAGAAAAGGGTTATAGAATCTTCTCGATGAATGAGGAAAGTTTTTAAATGTAGATCTATATCTTCTTCGCTCGATACGTGTAACAGTATTTCATTATGTAAATACATATATTTTTACAACAATGACAGAAATATTATTCACCAGCTCTGAGCGTAAAGTGAATATGCTATAATAATTCTTTTGTAAATTATACATATACACCTATTGTCCGCTAATTAAGCTACTGAAACATCACTACTAGGATAGAATTAGTGTTATTGCGAACTTTACGTTCATTCGTATATATTTCCGTATTCGTATTTTCAACTGTTGTGCCTGATAGTTATAATTTTAGTAATTAACCTGTATACAACCACTTGTAGATTTATTTATCATGGCAGTCGATAGTTAAGGAGATATTGCCTAAAAATACATAGAAAAATTGGCGGCATAGCATGTACCTACCTATTCAAATATGCAGCCTAACAACTTTTGACCTAACTAGAAGTTTTGTGGAAATACGTGCCTACTAAAATTCAGCTTTAGTTTGAAGTCCACTGTTGGATTAAACGCCCAGAATTTTCAAAAATATAATGCAGTTGGTAAAAAAGAATTCGACTATCAATTCACTTTTTTAAAACGTTATTATTAAAATTAATATAACTTCAAATGCGACGAATGAAAGTAATAGTTATAAACAATTTTGTGTAACATTTCACAAATAAAACTGTATAGGTAAAATCTTATCTGTTCAAACTTAACATTATATTTTAAAATTTCTCAAATGATTTATATTATGGTAATGTATTTTTTTATAAAACCGAACATAATTCAAGACCAATCGAAATAATATACATGTCAAAGAGAAAAGATCGAAACGCAGTGGATCTTATCATAATTTTATCACCAAATCCGAACATAAACAGAGAGAATCTCGTATTTTACCAATGCTAAAAAATAACTTGTATTCCGTGGTGCGAAAGTTTCTCCAAAGCTCATATTTACAAATTGAAATGTATTTTCAAGGCAAATTTGTAGCAGTCACTTCGATGTGCCATAAACGAGTCCCGAGACTTACGTGCCATGAATAAATTCGTAGGAAAGAAAACCAGCGACTATATAAGCATATTATTTATTGACTAGCGACTAGCCCGGACGTCGGTTGAGTTTGTTCTATGACGCTTCCTTCTTTTATCTTCTTTATTAAGGGTATTTATCGATAATTCAGGCAATTAATTGTAGTAAGTTATATTGCTGGCCGCGCAGTAAAATTTTAAGGTTTTATCTCGAGTGTTATTACATTTTTGTTTTAATATTTGATATAATTTTTCACATTGTTTTATTTTCTTCCATAGCAATATTTTATTTCTAATAATAATCTGTCATACCTAAATATTAATTAGTTTTAGCTCTACCGCACGGCACTTACCCTATTTTCAATTAACGATTTTATTTCCCCTTTAAAGATTAGAACTAGCTTATTTTAGTATTGACTTAATGTAATTCAAATGCTAAATAAGCAGCGCAATGCAAATATCGCAGAAGCAAATTTGTATACACATTCAGATCCTTTAGAGACCGTCTGGTTAAATTAACACTTGGAATGTACGCGAAATAAATATATTTCCCTGGACAGTGTGCCATTTAGCTTCATATTAAGGATTATTTTTGACTTATGATATATCATAACTTTAGCAGATGATTCCAAACTATCTTATAAAAATATAAAGACTGAAAACTAGTTAGCGTTATACAATATACATTTCAAAATATTATATGCCATGGCATTAGTGTTCCCCTACCCCGTACGTAAATCATTATGGATTTTCTTTCTAATGTCACGAACCAATGTTTTCTGTACGCAGAACTTTGTATACTATAATTATGACATAACATTCACGGGTGTTTGCTAAGGGTGTTTGTTACACTGAAAATAGAGATTACTTGATCTTTTAATACACTGACTGTTACATATTTTTCGAATCGTAATGTGAAACTAGACGCAATATAGAAAAAAATTAACTTTTCCAATCGAAAACGGACACATTAACTTAAGCTTTGTTATTTCACGCATCTGCAATTTATTCTTCCTACTTTTTCCCGTAAATAATCAAGAAAAATATACAGCACAATGGTCTGTATAATTAAACATTAGCACAACATCAACATCAAACAAATCTTATCTCTTACCACATTAAAGGTCCACGTGTCGTCACTCAAAACATGTTGTTAACATGTCTTTTATAGTCTGTAACTGGTAACCGGGGTCTCAATTATTCTGAAAGGCGGAGTTGTTCTTTTACACGTAGTTACATAGCCGTATGAGGTTTACCCCTGGGAAGGGCTGTGAGCCGTTGCTTGAAAACACTTTCGTTTTAAAACTTCTCAGCTTCAGGCTTTGTGCATTTTCTTAAGTTGTCGTCAACGTTTTTGGGCCGTTAATCATTTTAGTCTCAAGACGTCTAGACTGGCAATGTTAGTCTCACTTAAATTTTGAAAAGCCGGTTCATATTTCAGAGTAGTGTT
Organism: Colias nastes; assembly: GCA_907164665.1. NCBI lineage: Eukaryota > Metazoa > Arthropoda > Insecta > Lepidoptera > Pieridae > Colias > Colias nastes. Next base: position 7,166 of record CAJQZM010003836.1, on the reverse strand, counting down.
GATGAAAGTGTGTGGATGTTTTACATAAAAATTACATCAAATTAATGAAAAGACGTTCAGCTTACACACATTGTTGTAAAATGGTATGCTTTAGTGGTTTGGAAGGAAATGGGAGAAGAAAACAAATATATTCTTGAAAATATTATGTTTGGAAATGAACTGCAAACTCATTTTTGTAATGTAATTTAAGAATTCTCATTTGAATAATGTTTGAAGTTAGAGCATAATTGTCGTTTTCATATTGAATTATTAAAATTAAATGAATGAATTATTATTATTATATTTCAACACAAAGTGGAAAGGAGACCATTTTTTTTGTTTGGAGAATAGGCCCACCTCAATTTCTTATCGTATATTAATGAAATGTGTGTTAATTTGTTCCTTGAAGTCCTCAGATTACAGATGTGACATTACTTTTACATGTTTTAACCGGAATCTTTAGAAACACGATGTGCAAACATTCACCTCATTACTACATAAAAACTAACTGATAAAGAGCGATTTGTCTTGTGTGACCCATCCGAATCATTGGGTGCAATATATAGAAAACATCACATACATTGTCACGATTCCAAGCTCGGAAATCGGAAACAACGAAGGTACCACCAACATAGAGACCCGATTTGGTTATAAATAGTATAGAAAATAGATATGTGTGTGTACCTCAAGTTTCTGGACCTTGGTGCGATTTTCGCGATTGGGAAAACTGATTAAATAAGAAATTATTAGTTAAGTAGGTAGGTAGGTACGTGATTATTTTATGACTAGGAGTAGGTACATAATATTAGGATAGGTATCCATTTGCACAGCTATGCTATTATTCATGTTCTATTGTAATATTAAACGCTCTTAAGTTGTAGCAATTACATTTTAAAATAAGAAATAAAAACATTGTTTAGGTTAAAAACATTACAACTACGACAGGAGGAATCTGACATAGCTGTCAAAGCAGGCAATAGATGTAAAGTTTCGTTACACGGATTTTTTAGCTAAGTAGAAACAAATTGTTTTATTTGATTAATTACAGGATTTAAAATCGCTATAATATCAATCACATTCTTCCATATAAATAGGAATAAAAACAGTATCTAAAGTGATTCATTTAAGGCAGTTTTTTCGCTTTTTGGTTTTATTTTCATTCTTTCGATAAAAACGTTTCGTTCCAGTTTTATTTAATGTTGGCCAGTGTACTTGGTTTGTAGACAGCACTACAGCAGGGATGATATCAAAATAAGGCTTTTTAATTCGATTTCATGAATCCGGTTTCGTTTGTAAAACAACGAAGCTTCAAAATTCATAATATAATTTTATATTTTTACACGTTTTTTTATTACTATCTATACGTTACCGAGTCTTGGTGGGCCCAAAAAAAATGGTCTCCTTTGATTTTAAAATTCCCAATCATTTCAGTTTGTAATAGCTGTTCTTAATGCAATTAATCAAAAACAGTTTTTAGCATTGTTACTCGACTTACTTCCATTGTATATTATTCATATCGTTTTACCGATAAAAATATGCTATGTCGATTTTCAAATACATTCCGTTAAATGAATGTTTGTAAAAAGGCAATTATTTGAGCAAACGTCGACTCTGTTTCGACCCACGTTAAGTACTAGCAAATATGAATTTTAAGGCCTGAATCGGGTAGAATTCCCTTTTAATACCGAAAATTAACTCTAGTTATAACCGTTTTTCTTCTTAGATTCTTAATGTACATATTATCTAAAAAAATGTATATTAAAGTTTCGAATATGATAAAGGGCATGGTTGTTTTAATTTGTTTATTTTACAATCAGGTTTTTTGGAAAAAAATCATGAACTGAGGTCGATTTTTGGACTTTAAACCAAAACGCTAAGTCAATATAACGTCAATTATTGTAGTGTTTTTACAGTGTGTTTATGAAATTGAAACACAGGGCATGGTTGTTTTAAATTTTGATTCCATATCAAAATATCTTTTTAATAATTTTTATACGTACTTTTACTACGGTAGATTCGCGCTGGTCCCCCGATCCCGCCTTGTTAATCACCTAGCAAGGTCGCTAGCCCCTATTAAGGCCTTAACTACGCGTGTCCTTTTGTAGATTTTTCATTATATTAATTTTGTATATTTTATTTCCAAATAAACTAAATTATGTTTCATTAGAAAAGGGTATAAATTTTCCTATATTTTATTTATAACTAGATTTCTATTTTATTTACACAATATATCGACAACACGGGAAGCGTTATAGGTATGTGTATCCGAATTTTATCAAAATAACAATGTTGTCTATTAAAAACTGTAATATTCTTGTTAAATATATCCAAATTAAAAATATCTGAGCAACCGTTCTGCCTAATTTCCCTTGCGATATCGAGACGAAATGACGCTTCGATACTACGTGAATTTATTTAATATTATTTTATATCTGTGACATAGAAATATCTAGGTATTATAATTAAAGCAAATAAGAAGCAAATCACTACATAGTATAAAACAAAGTCGCTTTTTCTGTCCCTATGTCCCTATGTAGGTATGCTTAAATCTTTAAAACTACGCAACGGATTTTGATGCGGTTTTTTGTAATAGATAGAGTGATTCAAGAGGAAGGTTTTAGTATATAATTTATTAGGTTTTAGACAAAGCGGGCGAAGCCGCGGGTGGAAAGCTAGTAGATTATATATTGCTGCCGAACAATAATGATTATTGTTTTATTACACTGTTATATTTCCTCGTTATTAAGAAATAGGCAAAATCACTTTTTTTTATTTAAACTTTAAAAACTCATATTGAATTTAACAACAACTATGTATTGCGTTTTCATTTACTACCAACTAAATGTTTCAATATTGCTACTCAATTTAATTCATCTGAAATAATAAATAACTTATTAATTTGATAGTGTACTTATAATAAGCGCGTAAAACCAATTATTGGAAAATTCAACATAGAAATTCATTCAATGAGTTTCACTGTAGGCTACATTGAATAATTTTATGAAAGTGCCTACGTACTTTTCTCCAAAGTAGGCATAGATTGTAAAATAAAGTTTTTTAAGAAAATTCATTGGTAAAATTAGTAAAGGCTAAACGTATAATAATATAATCTGAGAAAATCTGTCATAGAAATTTATTTCATTTATGTACATTATATATTATTTTTGTAAGTTTCACCTTTCAAAACTCAAAGAAATAATATGTCTAGCAACTTAATAAAAATGTATGAACAATAAACATGTTGTAATAAATGTTATGAAAATAAAAAGCAAAATCCGGTGTAGTATAAAAAATTGGTTGTCTGTAAAGTCGGTTTACTGACGATAGTTGAACGTGACAACGTCCGATTGTGCTTCTTTGTCGCTCGTTCCGCGCTCTCGCTTGCACTTCAAGCCTTACATGGAACGCCTCAGAGCGAGGTAACGCCGCATGAGTCATGTTTTTTCGTGCGTGCAGCCGGCTCTATCGAATTATAAGACGTTGTCACGTCAAAAAGAGCGTGTGTTCCGAGCACACTTGTCAGAAGTCAAACTTCTTTGGCAAGATTCGAAGATACCAAAATCGCCGCCTAACTTCAATACGTGACGGTATTGACATGACGCGACCTTGAAATTTTACTCTCAACGACGAAAGAAGTTTTACATCCAAAAATACTATGTATATTAATAGTGGCTCTATATAACGGTCAATGTACTCTGTGCAATCGTTTAGGACGAAAATCCTTGAGCACTTCAATCCTGTTACGGGATATTAAATTTCCTTTTAGATTTTCTTTGATACGGCTAGTTGGGAACTCCCTCGAGCTATAGCAAGTACGAAACCTGCTCTGTAAAGTTTCAATCGTTTTTGATAATGAATAAGTAAAGTAGTTCGTGATTTAACTTAATACATAATGTGAAACGTATAGATTTCAAATTAAACATAGTAAAAATTAATTTCATGGTTATATAGGTACATGTAATTTATAAATAAATAATAATACTAATACTACAAAATCATTTTACTAAGTAAGAAATATTGCAGTAGCAATAGTAAAAAAGAACCATCCAGTCCTTTTTATTCATGTTCATTATTTCATGCTTTAGAGTTTTGACCTTGGAGGGACTTACCATTACGAATCGTAATTTAAGATCGAATCAAACTTATATAATATCGCATGACGATTTATATAACAGCAAATTCATTTGAAAAAACTAAATTGCTGACCTTTTATTAATTCTCTATTTCCATGATAGGGTTCCTACTATCCTAGTCAAGATCCTAGTAGTAGATGTGACATTACTTATAAGTACTTGAAGCATAGCTTTGAAAAACACTTATTAATTTTTATTAAGATGTCTGACGTCTCTTCGTAACTACTGTTTAACGCAACCCACAGAACACTAGCTGTACTCCTAGCGGAGACGCAACTGACAACTCACAGAACATAATATAAAAGAGGTTTTATATGTTCTGTGTGACAACTTGCGCGGGCGTTCTACAGCGACTCTCACTTCACGCAAGAGAGGGTAGAACAAAATAAAAAATGATTTGCGGTTACTTTACAGAGTATTAATAAAAAAATCAAATAATCATTTTAGATCAATACCATACAAAAAAGTCTATACCTACCTGAATGTTATTTATTTTACAAATTATTTAATAAAATTAACTATTAATCCACGCATTTTTCGGGACTAAGAATTGTTAAAATTAATTTCGGAATTCAAAACGACTGTTAGTTTGTCCTGTCCCAATATAAGATACGGCGCAAACGGTAGGCACATACCAGGCAACAAGAACGGCCGAGCATTTTCTTCTGTTGTTTAATTAAAACCTCGTACCTCCGCACACGTTATTGTAGTCATTACTTAAAAAATAATGAATTTAATAAACTGAATACCGCAGTGAGGCGCATTGGCCTTTTTAATGAGGGCGTAGAGGCCATTATACTGCACCGTATCGATGGCCCTTGGGCTTCCATCATTATACTTTTTTCGAGAGCCTGACGGAACGCCTGTATGACTCTTTTGTTTTTTAAGAGCACGGCTGTTTGGGATTTGTTCTTGGTATACTGTCGCTGTTGGCAAAGCTTTGATTTGTGATACGCTCTTGTGTGCGGTATCATTGATGTGTCACTTGTGAATACACTCGTGTTTTCTCTTATGTTTTATATAGGAAATGTGCTATATTGTTAAGTTTATGCGTAAGATGTTTAATAAGTTGATCTCGAGATATGCATTACTATATAAACCAATCTCTTCCTAAATTTTTAATATATGTAATTTATGTGGGAATTTATAAAAACCACGTTTTACTATTAAACAAGATAAATACAATACTTATTCTATAAAGTTATATCGTGTAATATTGTTAAAGAAATTACTATTTTAACTGTTTATTTTACATAAAATATAACCAATTAACTCATAAAACATGTACATCATTGTTTCAGGTAAGTTCCCGTCAGATGCACGCACGCTTGAAGCGAATATATGTATGGTAACATTTCTTTGTGCTGATTACAAAGCGTATGAAGATTTATGTATATTATATATCTAGATATGTATGTCCATAGATACAAATATTATTATAATATTTACTCAATCTCAAAGTAAAAGTTTTCTTGCGTTGTGTATTTTTTAATACAGACGTCAGATGATGTTCATCAAACAATGTTTGTTATTTAGTTTGTTTATAATATGTTGGCTATAAATAATTTCTTTCAACTAGTTTCAAATCACTTTGATGTTTTACATTTTACACTTTTATTTGACGATGTAGCTGTTGTTAAATATGAAATTTGCACGTATAGCAAATGTTATTCAATTGAAAAATTCTCATTTTATCCTTTTTTTTTAACTTTTGTTATAATAAAATTTAACTTTTTTATTCTATGAATTAATGAGGTAATTAATTCATAGAATACGACATAATATGCCGTGTCTTTAATAACTTGGTTGTTTATGAATACGAAGAACAGTCGCCGTCAAAATAAAAATATAAGAGCTAAATTTTATACTTTTTAAGAGATAATATTATGATCTCTTGAACCGGAGAATGAATGAACAGTTTGGTATAGCAGTTGTCAAACAAGAGGGCAATAAACAAAGTAAAAATAGCACCTTGAATTTTAAGACCGGCGAAAATAACTATGAATGGAAGCAGTCGTCACTTTACGAAACAATTGAAAAGTTGAGTAGGTATGCACGATTCGAATTTCTCGCTACCTCAAACTTCTCTGAATATTAACGTTTCCTAAAGCTTTTTGTAAAATTTAACAAGACCGACATCTGCAGTTTTATTGCGAAGTATACTACTTAATTCTTTTAGAGAAATTTAAAGTGCATTCGGAAGTAAGACTGGAAATGGTCTCGTACAAGAATTGCTCTGTGCTACATTTTTAAAATTAAATTTCGTGTTTGTTAATGACATGTTCGTGCGTTTTAAAAATACTAGATACTTCTAAACTCTCTTGTACTTCTAGAGATTGCTTCTTAAAATATTAATGTAATATGATAATGAATGTAACATTTAACCTCATATTATGTACGATAATATTCTATGATTCATGAATATATTAAATACGAAGCAAGATGGATGCTAACTAATTCATAACATAACAAAATAAACATGCTGAATGCTGATAATATAATTTAACAAGTGCGCTCAGTCTCTATTTAATATGTAATTAATTTACTTCCAAAGCTTTTATTTTATCTTGTGTTCGCGGAATATCCACCCACGTGATACCCAAATTCTTTGAAATTATCATTGTTTATTTGTAGCTATAAAACAATCTGCCTTCTTAACATAATAATATGATGAATGGAATTATACGTGATAACAAGTGAAGAATTTTGTTTTAATTTAGGCTCATAAATGTAATTTTAATATTCACAGAGAAATGTAATGTTTATCAATAAAGTAATAAAATTTTTAAACATGAACAACATATTGGGATGTTGGTTAGGAATTTTTATGTTGTGGAATTCTATGGGACCTTTTATGGATATTGTTTATATAAAATTGATCCAGTTCTAGCTTTGTTATAGATTGAAAAGTATTTTCTTTATCACTTGATTGCATAAATATTTCTTGTAATCTTTACTAATCATAATTTTCTCTTTTACCAAAATTACGAATCATCTACCTTCCAATGAATCTCCAAATCTCTACCCTATTAATTCCCTGTCCCATTGGAGACA
>CAJQZM010003790.1:0-17471 GCA_907164665.1 Colias nastes | reverse complement strand
TACATTACGATTAATTTATTAATATTATAATTATTAAATATAAATTATTAGTAAAATTAATTTATGCTCTATATCTTTCCATACGTATTAATATAGGAACGTGGCAAAACATCTATCAAATTAATTTGCTTTTGCGTGATTGAGTAACAAATATTAGCAAGTATAACTTAAACACAAACTAACATTATAATACAAAGTAGGATTAGCTAATGGAACTTGGAAGCATATCCATAAAAGGGGTCATCTCAGTTTTAACCTCTTGTCCGTTTAAACAACTCATCTGTTTATATTTAACAACAGTTTCGACGACAAACAAAGATCTAATAAATAGTGTGAATAGATTATTGTTATCGAGAATTCTGAAAATACATATAATATTCCTGAACAACCTATACATTGCCATTTAGTTCTAAAAAATCATGTGGTGGGTACCTTCCTAGCTAGATAACTGACCCATTTTTATGTGTATATGAAAACAATTATTTTATATAAATAGGTTTTATTTATGCTGATTTCCTATTTGCAGAGTAATTAATATTTTGATACATTAATTAATCACTACATAGTATAACAAAGTCGCTGTCGCTGTCTGTCCGTATCTATGTCTTTATCTTTAAAACTACGCAACGTATTTTAGTGCGTTTTTTTTAATAGGAGATAGAGTGATTTTTGAAGGTTGTAGTAATAATTTTTCGTCTATAAAGCGGGCGAAGCTACGCGCGGAAAACTACTAAATAATAAAACTATAGTATGTCCTCGTAAAACTATCAACCTTTTCTCAAAATCTGAACCAACCCAAGTGATTTATGACCCTTTTATAAAATCCATAGTGCGTTTGAGAATAAACAAAATATGTAAAGGCAAGAATTGATGAGCAGGTAGAGCCCCGTTGAGGAAATAGGATCCAAGCCGTGACTTATGGATGCTATTATTTTATGCATATGAACCTGTATCGACGTAATCTTTGAAACTTTACGGTTTATAGATATTTTTCAATATTTTTGACTTGTTTGTAAAGTGAGAATAATAAATTTGGGAAATTTATGGCGGGTTTTCTTTTGGATGTGTTTTGCTTGCTCACTTGTCTTCAAGTGGCGGATAATGTATGAAAATATACGTCAAAGAGTGTGAAATAACTGGCTGTTCATGTTACACCATATTTTATTACTTACATTATTTTATTTTGTTTTGTTACAGCAATAAAAAAAATAAAAAATAAAATTTAAGGATTTGCAGCTACACAAATTTTCCTATCTTTCTCCATCTCTATAAAAATATCAAAATACTATACCTTCACACTTCTGGAATCAAAAGAGTTTTATGGATTTTGGTGAAAGGAAATACGTTAGAAAACAGCTTGAAGAAGATTATTTGTAAGCACCATAGCAAAAATATGGATCAGAACGCGATGGTAAAGTGATGAAAATGCAAATAAATATCTTACAGGTGTGTCGGAAGCGAAACCAAATAGAGACAATATTGAGGCTGGTGTCAATATAAAATAAGAGACTTATACAAATTACATTTTTTGTAAAGCTTACATTTCATTGCTAATTTTTTTAGAATAATTGGATTGGAAGCGCTTATTCATAATTTTTATTTTAACAGGCCTTTCAAGTTTGTGAATGGATCGATTTTCTAACTCTTAGGTACATACAAAAACATTTAATTTCATATTGATAAAGATTGACATAAAGATACCTTTGTTTGTTTGTTTGAACGCGCTAATCTCAGGAACTAAAGGTCCGATTTGAAAAATTCTTTCAGTGTTAGGTAGCCCATTTATCGAGGAAGGATATAGGCTATATATCATCACGCTAAGACCAACAGGAGCGGAGCACAACGGGTAAAACCACAGGGCACAGCTAGTCCTTCCTAAAAAAGTCCTCTATTATTGTGTTTCCGCGAATTTCAAGGTGGCATCACCCCTGTCTCATAAATCATTAGATGTACATACATTTTAGCATTAAAACGCTCGTATTAGCGGCATACATGCGACATAACTTTATCTGAGAATGATTTACAACCGGCTCCGATGATATTCATATATTTTTACCTTAAGATCAAATTTATTTCTTTGAGATACTTTAAACCGGTATTTATTGCACGCTCCGTTGAGTTACTTTTGAAGGTAGGTACGTTTTATTCTCGTGCGTAATATTCTGGTTTATTTTCTGACTTGTGGTTATTTTTTAATGTAATGGAATGGAATAAATTTTAAGGGAATTCTGAATGAATAAATAATTTTGTTACAATTTCAGAGTATACGATATATTACGGCCGTTTATTGATTGTTTCGTTGTTTTTAACAACTGATCGATTCTGTATGAGGTACAGACGGATTATAATCTAAACTAACACCAATTTTTTATCCAGCAACTAGTGAATTTAGCCATAGACTAACAGCAAGTATTATAAGCGAGAAAGTTTCTGAAGATGGATAAATATTAATTCTTACTTCTTCACGCAAAAATAACTGATCGTAAATCTGTGAAATTTAGCACATAGACAAATTAAAGACTGAACTAACCGACTATCTATTCTTACGTACAAAAACAACTGATCCAATCACTATGAAATTTTGCATATAGACATAGTCTAGATTAAAATAAATGCTTTTTACACGAGTGAAGCCTGTGTTCCTGAGGATGGCTTCATATTTATTACCATTTAGAACGATTAATATAATATTAAGTTTGGTAAATAAGAACATTATATTCTGAACTAGTTCACAAGCTTTCTATCTGCCTACCGATAAATTCCTTTACCTATTTCTAAATATACAAATATTGTAAGTCTCAATATCGCGTTGCAATCTCGACAAAATAAAAGCCTTCAAAGGGCTGCAATATCACAGTCTCCTTGCATTTGAATATTTAATACTCTTGCCTTCTTCGAGAATTGTACCGTTGAATTCGTTAGAGATAATGAAATGAAAAATGGAAAGCTTTGCATAAACTTTTGAATATGTAAGCTTCACTACATAGTATAAAACAAAGTCGCTTTCTCTGTCCCTATGTCCCTTTGTATGCTTAAATCTTTAAAACTACGCAACGGATTTGATGCGGTTTTTTTAATAGATAGAGTGATTCAAGAGGAAGGTTTTAGTATATAATTTATTAGGTTTTAGACAAAGCGGGCGAAGCCGCGGGCGGTAAGCTAGTTATGAAATACATATATGAGATGTGATTGTGTTGTGATGATTTGATGAGGATATTTTGTCCGTGTTAAGTTACTTTCTATTATGGTGGCTATTTTGTTAGTGTAATGTATGAAGTGACATTTGGATACTGATGAAATTAAAACGGTATCAGTTATAGAGATACTATCCTTCCGACCGTGGCGTGGCTTCGCCCGCGTAGTCAAAGAAAGCCAGCATAGTTCCAGTGGGATTTCCGGGCTAAATTTATTTACTATCTTTTGTCATTTCTAAGTTCTTGACAACTATCTCTATAGAAACTTTCAGCCAAATTGGTGGTTGAAGCGTGACGAAGAGACAGACAGATTTACTTTCGCATTAATAATATTAGTAAGGATAAAATATTTTATTTATTATAAAAGTTATACGTAAACTTTGTAATATTATAGTTAGATTATAGTAGTTGTAGCGTTGTACAATTTTGATTCCTTTTGAGAAACTATTATTATATTTTATTTTTTCATTTTACCAAGTATAGTGTACTTTTGTGTGAACCACAGAATTTATATGTTTCCAGTGCAATAATTGCAAACCGCAATAAACGTTTTGACCAACATTCGTAAATCTAACTGATGTCTAAAAACGATTTATTTCCAAACACACGACACGAAATATCGTTAAACTTTTTATTAAACTTTTGAACGGTTAAAACGTGGTGAAAATTGAAACAAATGCAATTTCACAAATATTGGTTTTTCTATTAGCAGATTTTTTGATTAATGCATCTAATTATTAATTTTTGCACAGGTTAGCGTTATTTATAATAAAATAAATAGTTCTAATTCAAACTCAAACTCAAACTCAAACATTTATTTATTCAATTAGACTTCTTCCAGAAGCACTTTTGAATCGTCATTACATTCTTTAAATTTACCACCGATTCGGAAAGCAGTATCTATGGAGAAGAACCGGCAAGAAACTCCATAGTTGCTCTTTTAAAGTCATGTCCATATACAATATAACTTTACATTACATGTTACTTACATCTAACTACATAATATTATATATTATCATAATATGCCAAAGAACTGTCCTGTTATTCTTACGCGACAACCCTCCATGGATTTTCATCTTCCATATATTCCTTAATGCTGTAGTAGGCTCTCTGAACTAATACATTTTTTAAATAAGTTTTAAATTTAACACTACTAAACTCTTTAATACTATGAGGAATTCTATTGTAAAAACGTATACCTTGGCCCATAAATGAATTTTTAACTTTAGCTAACCTATAAAATGGCATTTCAATTTTATTTCTATTCCTTGTGCCATAACAGTGTCTATCTCCTACTTTTGTGTGTAAGTCCGCGTTTTTGTGTACATGTAAAACATTATTAAATATATACTGTGATGGTACAGTGAGGATACCAATATTCTTAAAGAGATCTCTTAGTGAGTCCCGAGCACGTAAATTATATTATATAGAGCGTATGGCTCTTTTCTGTAATATAAATATAGTTTCTATATCTGCAGCCCTGCCCCATAGCAGAATTCCATAGGACATAATGCTATGAAAGTAGCTAAAATAAACCAATCTAGCCGTATCTTCATCGGTGAGATGCCTTATTCTTCGAACTGCATATGCAGCTGAGCTGAGCTTAGCAGCGGTGGTGGCAACATGGGTCCCCCATTGTAGCTTCTCATCTAGTGTCAAACCAAGAAAAACAGTAGACTCGACAGGGTATAATACTTCCCCGTTTAAAATGATATCCCTTTTGACCTTTTTTTACATTTGGAAGGATAAACTCTACACAATTTGTTTTTTTTGCATTCAATAATAAATTATTAGCATTAAACCAATTAGATATGCGTAAAAGAGCAGAGTTTACTTCGTCAACATTTGTGTCATATCTATCCACATTAAATATTAATGAGGTATCATCTGCAAACAATACTATTTCACACATATCCTGCAAATAATAAGGTAGGTCATTAATATACACTAAGAACAAAAACGGTCCTAAGATAGATCCCTGCGGAACACCAATGTTAATCGGCGCACCGCAAGATTTCTCTCCATTAACAACAACGGTCTGTACCCTGTTCTGAAGATATGAAGCTATGAGGTCCTGAGATAAACCTTTGATACCATAAAAATTTAGTTTCCGTAATAGAGTGGAATGTTCTACACAGTCGAAAGCCTTAGAAAGGTCGCAGAATATCCCCAAAGCATTCTTTGAATTTTCCCATGCTTTATATATATGTGACAAAAGAGCTATTCCAGCATCAGTGGTAGAGCGCCCTCTTGTAAAACCAAACTGTTTGGCGAGCAGTAAACCATTTGAAACAAAATGACTACATAATTGGTTTAAAATCAATTTCTCGAAGACTTTGCTCAAAGTTGGTAAAATAGAAATAGGCCTATAGTTATTACAGTCTTCTTGGTCACCGCTTTTGAATAAAGGAATAACTTTACTAAACTTTAATAAATCAGGGAATATACCACAGTCACAGCATTGATTAAATATAAACGCTAAATGGTTGGCAATGTTTTCTATAATATTATTTACTAAATTCACAGACATTCCCCAGAGATCACATGTTTTTTTTAAGTTTAATGTTTTAAAAGTTTTAACAATTTCATCTGCAGTCACATGTCGCAATTCAAATAATACATTACACTCCGCAACATGGTCCCTCAAATAGGACTCCGCAAGCACTGATGATGAATTTAATTTTTTAGTAATACTAACAGGGACACTACTAAAGAAATCTTCAAAAGCAAGCGCAACATCAGCACCTTTGTCAATGACCCTGCCAGCATTTACAAGTTTTATGGTACTATTTGTCTGGCTTTTGCCCATTTCACCATTAATAATAATTGCCCAAACTGTTTTAACTTTGTTATCAGAGTTGCGTATTTTATCTCTGACATATAGACACTTGGCAGTGAAACAAACTTTTTTAAAAGTTTTTGAATAATTTCTAACATAATTATGAAATGACAAGTCTTTGTTATATTGCTTCATGCCATATAACTCATATAGAATGTTCCTGCATCTGTGTATACTAGGTGTTGCCCATTGACTAAATGGTAAATCCTTGGTGATACTTAAAGATTTAACTTTAAATATTTTTTTAAACTCATTATGAAATAAATTAAAAAGATTTGTAAACATTTCACAAGGATTATTATGAAAGGATTGATCATTCAGGTTAGGCAGTTTATTATTAATATTATCTCTAAATTTATCAATGCCTTTTTTAGTTATAGGCCTAACATTAATTCTTTTAAACTTAGGTATGCAATCCCATTCCAAAACTACTTTCTGGCCACAGTGATCTGAAGTCAGTATATTGAGGATATTTTTTTCTAGACAGTTGCAATCACAGTATATATTATCAATACAAGTTGCAGAAGTAGGTGTAATTCGTGTGGGTTCATCAAAAACTTTATACAGATTAAATGAGTGAAACAAATTAACTATTCGTGTTGCCGTTTGTGTGTGTGAAAGTAAATCAATATTAAAATCACCACATACTATTACCTTCTTTTTACTCCTGCCTAAACGCTTTAATGTTTCTTCCATGACTGTCTCAAACATATTATAGTCACTGGAAGGAGGTCTGTATACGCAAACAATAATGTAACGCTCAAGCTCAACACAGGACAGTTCAATGGTGCGTTCTACAGAAAGACTAATTACAATGTCAGTTCGTTCTTTGCATTTAACACTATTGTGTACAAAAATAAGAGAACCTCCATGAATAGCATGTGCCCTATAGTATATACTTTTTAATTTATAATTATCAATATTTAATAACAACTGACATTGTTTAAGCCAATGTTCTGTTACACAAAATATTTTTATACTATTATGATTTAAAAATAATTCTATTTCTAATAATTTGCTAGCCAAGCCTTGAATATTTTGATGTACAATGGAAAAAGGCTGCTTAGCTGTTGTCTTACATACTAGTTTAAATCTAGCATAGGGCTAGTTTGTCCGTCAACACTTAACCTAGGTTGATGTATATAATTACTACTACATAAAATTATAGTAGATCGATGGTCTGATACCAAACATGTACCAGACTGGTTAATAATTTTATATGCTATTAACATAGCAAGTTCTCTCTTATATCTAAATGGCAGATACACTGTATTCCTTGTCAAGCAAAAAGTTTTTGTACAAGAATTTATGTCAAAATATATAAATGCATCACTATGATGATTTGTTAGGTTATATAATTTTAAGTTAATGTTATAGATAAATCTATTTTGATTTTGTGTCAAACCAGGCAAATATGGTAATGTACACAACATAAATTTGCATTTTGTCTCACTACTAATTTTCAACATTTTTTGAAATCCTATATCAATGTCATGTTTTTTTAAATTAAGACTATCTCCATATAATATAACAACAATACTATTTTCATTAAAACTAAAATTATCTAATGAATTCATGATATATGTAAATGAACTATTAGGAGTACAAAAATTAGTTACTTTATGCCCTAAGTTGTTAAGCAAAGCGCCAAATCCCTGACCAATGTTATCCGACAACACAATAATTTCCTGCATGGAAAGATGTTTTGTTTTACTAGATGAAATTGTTGCCGTGGATGGAATACTATGCATGTCAGTGCAGTCAATGGGCTTATGGGGCGACGGTTGCTCCTTGTCACTTATGGAACACTTACATACATAGTTATTGGTTAGAGACTCGAAACGATCCATATTTTCATTGCTTAACTTTATAAGGTAATCTGCCTCTTTTATGTGCTCATTGATTTGTAACTGGGCAGCAGAATATTTTTGGTTGAGGTCATGTAATATATCATTTAATGAGTCTATTTTCTCCTTAAGTTCAGTAGTTTCCACTTCATATATCATTTTATAATGTTCTAAGTCCCTATGATATCTATCTAACTCTTTCACAAGGCTTTTATTTTTATTTTGCAATTGTGCTACATTTCTTAATGAAAATCTACTTTTAATTACTGATTTTGTGTGCTTAATAAACCTACTTACCTACCTACCCTATTATATGTAAAAACTGGGTAATGTGTGAAAGTTTATAAAAGCTCACCGTTTGCTTGAATGTCTGTCTAATCCAGACATATGCATGAGTAATGTAAATAAAATATACATTTCTCAACATCATAGATAAATAAATAGCATTACAAAAGGCTCAATTAAGCGCTACAAAAATATACACTCCTACATTAATATTCATTATCCTAAAAAGAAAGGGTGCTCCATAACGCCTTTAGGCAATATCTCTTTAAACCATAAACGCCACTTCATAATCCAGTCCAAATGAACCATTTTATTGGCTCTAATATTCTGAAACTGTTTTAGGATGGATATAACTTCAAGGGTTGGCCAATAACTTAAACACTAAATCATCCAAATTTGATTGGCAGCCCTAAAATATTATGTTAATTTGACGTTTCATGTTCGCAGGTGGCTAAAAATAATACAAGGTAGGTACATCTAATTTGTAATTCAATTAGACCCACACTAGAAACTATGGGTTGGATGAAAACTGTCTTTGGCGGCGAGTCAAAGAGATTTTACGACATAAAATTAATTCGGGGTAGGGGTTTGCGATAAAGAGTTTTTAGGAAAGAAAACGGATATTTCCGAGTGATAGATTAAGCATATTTGCATAATATGAATAATGCTATTAATGTTTTTCTGTTTGTCTGTCCGTTGAATTTTCTAGTCAGAAGTTTTGGAAAACATGTATTTTTTTTAGAAAACAACACTTGGAATGGATTTAAATTTGAGAAGCATATACTTAAATAATAATTTTAGAAAAATGATAAAACATTCTACATACATAGCCCATTAGAGCCATAAATAAAAAAAATACAATTCCATTCCATGGTACAGAACAACATCCAACGAAACACCATTCCTCACTCCATCAGGATAATTAAGCTGGTTTGATCTGGCTTTAACAATTACGCGTCGGAATTGGCTTTTGATAGCCAAGTTTCAATTTGAATGCGCCCTGATTAGCGGTCGATGTGATTATTTTATGCATTCCATTCTACGTATTTAGGATTGTATTTTGTTTATGATTAGTAAAGTTAAAATTATACTGTTTATAAAATAGTCTAATAATTGGAGGAAGTTTTTAATTATCAATATAGAAACTACGAATACAATGTTGAAAATATATAACCTACTCGTGAGTATATTAAAAAAAAGATACTCGTATACAAAGACGTAAAAAGAAACGTTGCTTGTAGCAAATAAGTTTACTGTTTATAGAGTCCTCTGCAAATATTGTGATATTAGTATTTAGTGAAAAGTATCTGCTCTTGAATTGTCTTAAATTGTATTTAAAAACAGATTTAAAAAGCAATTTATTCTGCAGATTCGGGGATGACAGTCACCAAACCCGCTTTTAAATGTTTTAATGTTGAATAACTAGGCGTATAATAATTTTAATTTCAAAAGTTTTGTATCCATGTTACATGCTTAGTTACATGTATAATATGTCATGTAGGTGATCCTTATAGCAATAAATAAGCTAAGGTTTGTAAAGATATTATTTAATTTTATAATATCTTTACAAACCTTAGCTCTACTCTACACTTATGGAAAAATCTTATAATAATTAATAATTGATAAAATTATTTTCCCTTTTCTTTATTTTTTTGTTACAATGATATTAAATAAATAAATAAATATTTCAGGACAATTTTCACACACGGCACGATCTGATCCCATACTAAGCTTTCGCTTGTGTTATGGAAACCAGATGGCTGATAAACATACATATATTATATATATAATTTTTTAAATAAATTCTTAATTAACACCCAGACACAGGGCAAACATCTATGTTCATCACACAAATATTTGCCCCGGGTGGGAATCGAACCCACGACCTCTGGCTTGGAAGGCAGGACCACTACCAACCAAGCCAACCGGTCAGTCATACCTTTTCGTTAATTAGTACTTATTCCATACGACTCAATATTATCTTTATATAAAAGAAATGTTAACACACAGTTAATCATTTAAGGCTAATAATGGCCCGTGGCCAAAACCTGGTTATTAATTATCACGGTAATTAGAACGTATTACGGGATTAACGGTTAGAATTTTGCGGGTTAGGTCAGGGCTGGCGATCGGTTAATTTTGGAATTGCATTTATAATTTTGTGTGAGTTTTTATAGGAGTATGAAGTCGAGTATTTATTT
This sequence comes from Colias nastes, assembly GCA_907164665.1. Taxonomy (NCBI): domain Eukaryota; kingdom Metazoa; phylum Arthropoda; class Insecta; order Lepidoptera; family Pieridae; genus Colias; species Colias nastes. Next base: position 7,105 of record CAJQZM010003790.1, on the reverse strand, counting down.
GGGAATTTAGGTTCAATTTAGGATTGTGTAGTGCTTGTGAATTACAAATAATGGAAAAGGAAATAAGTACATAATATATTCAAACAGTAACATTTATGAACTAGCTTTGAGGCTCACACTTGCTTAATTTTCATTTATTTTAGGGTTGGCTTACTGTATTGATAATGAGTGAGTTTTAATAAGCCAGATGACATGAAACTGATTTGAGATGACTGTCTTAGTACTATTTAAGAATGTGTAATATGTAAATTGGGGTGTAAATGACAATAATTGTTGCTCTAAGAATTGTTGTGATCATTTTTAAAGATGATGCTATTCAATTTTGAGATAAAAATGAAAAGGTATAATTTGTTTAGTTCTAGTAGTGCTTTGAGTTTGTTTCCTTGTGTGGGTATTAAAAGCTAGAGTTTTAATTTTTATAATGTTATTTATTTATAAAAATTGTTGTAAATTTTTGTCTCCTTGATTCCAGAAGTTCTGTACCATTATTAAATTCCGGTGGAATTCCACCTCATTAAAAAAATCATTTTTTTAATACTTAAGAATATAACATATTAATTATTCACAACAATTTTATGAATATGGATCTTTATAAATATTGTGTTATTCTATAAAATTTAATTTTAAAAATTTTCTAAGAAATGTGGATCGCGACGAAAACATAAACATAAAAAGATATAAATATTCTTCATTAACCACATTTTCTTAAAAGATAAGACTGTATCTTGTTCTAGACTGCTAAATTCGATTTTAAATTCTAATTTTGTACTCTTAGCAGATATAGAATTCATAAAAAGCTTTGAAAGTTTTAAGATGCGAAATGTTATTTAGTATTAAATAGGTAATATATAATTTTAAAATAAAACGAACACAATTTATATATAGAACTACCATCATAGTAATATTTAAAGTATAAAGTAAAGAAATAGACTCGATACTAGAGATGATTAAAGATATTTTATTAAATCATACCGGTTATAATATTATGGTGAAATATGAATATTTAATAATGCATGTTTTGAAACATATTCGTAAATATTACTTATACTTAACTGTTAAATTTAGTTTTTGATAAATAGGATGGCGGACGGGCGGCTTATAATAGTTAATTTTGTCCTACACACAAAAGTTACTTTCAGTTTTAAGCTATTGCTGTGTTTTGTACCTTTCATAAATTTTTAATTGAATTTCTATTTTGCTTCAGCTATATGAACATTTATAAACAACTACAAAATAGAATCAATTTTCTTTATTTTCACAGAAGCGTTTCCCTGATAGAGGTCGCTAACTGCAGCCTTTTGCTGCTTTTCCGTTTCGGAAGCTTTCATTTTATCTATTTTTGTAACGCATATATTAATTCATTCACTATATAATAATCTATATATCAACACAAAAATTAATCCATCAATCACGTTCAAATACCGACAATGTTTCCCAAACGGTTCCAACTGATTATTTTATTCAGCACACGCTATAACAATGACATAAATCTGCCAAGCCCAACAATTTGGATTTGAATTCGAGAAAACAGCCCGGAGACACCGAAAAAACGTTTAAATTCAACAATGCGACAGAGGTTTTCCTCGGAATGGCTAAAAAATACAGGCTCAGGCGGAAAGAACGCGAAAAATAGTCTACAGATATGGATTTGAGACATTAGTAATTTTATGATAACATTCAGCTTCAAATTAAATTTAAACTAATAGTTGAAATAATATTACTACTTTTACATTCATGTACTAAATTTGTACATTCTTAACTAAATAAAACAATTCAAGTGATTTAAATTAAATTTCGAGCTAAAATAACACACGCTAAGAGACCTAAACTTTACTTACTACATAATATTGTAATAGTTATTATTGTATTCGTTGTCAGTTACTGGCTCTATCTACAAGCTTTTAATTTATTTTGTACCTGATAAAGCTTAGTAACGTTGTAAATACGCTAGTGTATTTGATTAGTTGTCTTTCTTTCACATCGCAACTGAGCAATTTTATGATATGAATAAAAGTCTCGAGATATTTTGGAGAATAGGCTATTTCTTGTCGTGTTAAAGTATTTTATTCCCATGGAAAAATTCATAACATAGTTAATAAGTATATAGGTATATAAGGTTTATTGCTGAGGCCCCACTTCTAACGTCGGGCCTCTACAAACGTACGTTTGAATCCCTCCCAGCCTTGTATCGTATCTGGCAAGTGGCCAAGTGTAAGGTCTTGTGTGTCGAGATAGGACACGCTTTATGACTAATGGTCCAATTAGATGTATCCCTCATTCATTATGCATCTGACCCACCTATAAAATATAGAGTATTAATACTAGGCTTAATTATATTCGCACCCTTTTGTGGCAATTTTGTTAATATATGTATGTGGACTTATTTGTGGGTGACAGCGTATTCTGGTGCTGTAATTTTTTTGATTTGTGTTGGAAATTTAAGGGGTGATTTTTCAATCCTTGGTTAAAACTTATTCGTCGAATAATGTATAAAACTACCATTTTAAAAACGTATTATAATTGCCCGTATTTGACAGTTTACGTGACATTTTAATATTATCGTGTAATACTTTATTGGACGGATAAGTTTTAACCAAGCATTGAAAAATCGGCCCTAAATATGACGGTGGACAAAATGTGCTGAAAGAAAGATAGCATTTTCAGGATATATATAGGACAATAATCACTACATAGTATAAAACAAAGTCGCTTTCTCTGTCCCTATGTCCCTTTGTATGCTTAAATCTTGAAAACTACGCAACGGATTTTGATGCGGTTTCTTTTAATAGATAGAGTGATTCAAGAGGAAGGTTTTAGTAGATATATAATTTATTAGGTTTTTTGACAAAGCGGACGAAGCCGCGGGCAGTAAGCTAATTTAACATAAAATGAGATTTGAAATATGTATGGAATTTATAAATGGATAGATATCACTACATATTATAAAACAAAGTCGCTTTCTCTGTCCCTGTGTCCCTATGTATGCTTAAATCTTTAAAATTACGCAACAGATAGATGGACTGATTCAAGAGGAAAAAAATGTATATAATTTATTAGGTTTTAGACAAAGCCGCGGGCGGAAAGCTAGTAGAATATAATATATACAGAGAGACTAAGAATATATTGCACTTCTGTACGCATGGCGTTATTTGTGCTCTGTAAAAAGTTCTATAGAGTTGTATAATCTGCTGATATTGGATATCGTGGCTGGAATACGATCAGAAGAGCGATATTTTTTTAAGGGAACATGACGTAACGATACATTTATGTAGGTATTCTCCTTATATGTGTAACCGTTTAGTTGTCACATTTAATAAACTTTATATTTAAGTATTTTAATATTATATCCTGTGCTATGCTTTATCTATTGAATATTATTTTTAATTACTTATGTGTCTGTAAATTATGTTTTAGTAAATAAATAAAAAATGTAAATAATGTCTCTGGACAATATTCCAGAGGTGGCGCGAACACCCTGTGATGGCGGGTGCCTTTAAAAAAAATATCTATTGAATATAATGAACTGAGGCTCTGTTTTCCAAAAGGCAAGGTAGATACATAATATCCATATAAAATGAGCCTTATGATTTTAATTTCTTCAATAAGAAAGAGCTGTCTATTAGCTTTTTATAATACGTAGGTAATAACAACCAACAAATATAATTATTATGTATTTATGTGCAGTATCAAAACATGTCACTTGACAACTAACATTTTTAACACAACTATAATAAATTTATATGTTCAACTTCACTTCCTAATCCACATCTGATTCGTGAAATTATCCAAAAATCCCAACCAAAAATACAGTTCCATTACAAACATTCGATTCCATTACCGTGAAACTTATTACTATTCTATCGTTTTCCGCTCCCGAATCCCTTTCTTCCGATATATTCGAAATACATTTACACTAGCAAAGTAAACAAACAAGATGAGATCTGTGTGTTTTTATTTACTTAAGCGATGCACTCTTTCCCCCTGGTTCTATTGCAATAGTGAAATATTCGATTAGATGGATGTGTTGGAAATTCCCGGGTTATTTTTGGATTTGGAATATGGTTGTTTTTGTTTTTGGTTGCTTGGAATGTAATTTCAATATTAAAAAAGGCGAGTCCACACAGAGAGCAGCCTCGCGAAGCATTTTTCCTCGGTCGAGCCATTTTCCGCGCGAGGATGCTCGCTCTGTGTGGACCCGCCTAATAATTTTCGGTGAATTATAAATGGGTTTACATTTTATATTATGTTTGATGTTTATTGTTTAAGCGGTTATGAACATAATATATAGTAAGTACTTTACAATCTTTTGGATTGGAATGGATTTATTAAGTAACTTTTTGTTTAAATATTACATAACTAAATAATATAACTATTACCATAAATTTTAAAAATATTTGAATAAAAACATAACATTTGATTTCGAATGTTACATGCCTGTAATATATAAAATTAGATATCCTATTGATCATATCGAAAATAATTTCGATAGTGTATGTTTAAAAAAATATATCCGGGCTCGTCCGGGATTTGAACCCGGGACCTCTCGCACCCTAAGCGAAAATCATACCCCTAGACCAACGAGCCGGTTGATATATTAACTAAAATAACGCACAACTCTCTAAATGTCTACGTCATAAGTACCTTTCACTTTCACACACACATTTGATAGTCGATTTTTACACATACACTTTAATTCTCTACATGTACAATTGATTCCTTTCTCTTGATTGACTCTGGCTCACTAATTGTAACTTACTATCCTTTAAATATCACTATTTCTGACTCAAATTCACTCCTTTTCTACTTCTATTTAAATGCTCCAACTGTCACTCTGATTATAATTCTGACAAAAAGCTATTAGTTTCTATAATTGCAATAATTGGCGAGTGAGCTGTATTAAATCAGCTGTAAAAACCATAGTATGGTGACCATCGATATATTTATAAAAATCAAGCAATCTGTAAAACAAACTATGTGAAATTTATCTGACCTATCGGCTAATGTCACATCTAAATTGAACCTAAGCTTTCTATAAATAAAATTGCTTTTCCCAATCTGATAAAATGGACACAGGATTAGAATAATTGACATCTTTTAATCATTTAACAAACGTGGGGATTAAGGTTATCGAGTAATAAATTGGATTCAATAAATTTATGACAGGTTGATTGGACCCGATTATTGTCCATAAATAAATGATAATTATCAATGTTTGTTTTGTTATTTATCAATGTTATGTCATTCGTTATTACGTTTAAATTTAAACAAAATCGTTATGAAATTTACCACGTCCAATCTCCTTTATAATTTAATTATTATAATCTATAACAATTATAAAATTGGGGTGTCTGTTTGTTATATTAAAATACCGCTGAAACCGCGGGACACTGCTAGTATTATTATAAACACGAAAGTAAGCAAAATGTATGTTTGTTTTCTACTGAAAACCGTTGAACGGATAACAAATCGAATACTAATGTAACAAGATAACACTGCCAAGAAGAATATTAGAAACTTTTTCGAAATAAAATCCTGAAAGGGTTAATATGGGCGAAGGAAATTTGCATATAAAATATAAACAGCTATTCTCAAATAACTTCTGCTACTAGATATAAATGTATTTCCAATAAGTACAAATACATATAAGTATGGAAATCATGTAGATTTCTTCAATTTATTACACTGAAGTATTCTTGCACTAATTAATATTTATGGAGCTTTATATTATAATACTAGCTGTCCCGGCAAACGCTGTTCTGCCTTACTCTTATCACTTGATGATGATTGTTCCTTAAACTCCTCGAGGAGCATAGGGCCTCAGTAAACTTTTTCCAGTCACTTCGATTTTGGACTTTTGCTTTGACTTCTTGCCACGACAGGCCAGTTTTATTTAGTTCAGCAACCACGGATCTCTTCCACGATGCAGGGGGATGACTTTTTCTTCTACGACCATTCAGGGGCGTCCAGTCTAAAGCTGTTTTTGCTATATTATGTTCCGGCCTCCTAAGGCAGTGCCCTATCCACCCCTACTTCCTGCATTACTCTTATCACTTAGGATTATGAAAAATAGATGTTGGCCGATTCTCAGACCTACCCGATATGCACAGAAAATTTCATGAGAATCGGTCCAACCGTTTTGGAGGAGTATGGTAACTAACATTGTGACACGGGAATTTTATATATTAGACGAAGATTATGCCAATTTTGTAGTGAAATGAAAATTATCCGTGGAAAGAATAGTGGAATAAACTTAATAAATGGGCTATATTTGTTTTTCAAAAAGTTTGAAACGTTTTAATCAAAGCTGATTCGCCACTATTCCAAAACGAGAGCCAAATGGACAACGTTAAATAGAAACTCTTCAACTCCGAAACTCAACCATTCTGTACGTGCCCTAATTTCAATGAACAAAAACTTGTCTGTTTTGACCCTTACTTACTGTCCCGTGTGTGACCCAGTTAGGCACAATTATGAATTTGTTTTCCTTATCTCATGAATTTTATTGAATTGTTTACGGGACTTGGGAGTAAGATTATTATTTAGGTACTTGCTTGTCAAAGAACTTTGATCATAGGTTAGATATATAATTTATACATATATATTGAACTAGCTGTAACCCACGGTTTTACCCGCATATTTCCGCTCTTATTGGTCTTACCGGGTCGATATAGCCCTATAACCTTCCTCGATAAATGGGCTATCTAACACTGAAACATTTTATCAAATCGGATGCGTAGTTCCTGAGATTAGCGCGTTCAAACAATCAAACTCTTCAGCTTTGTAATATTATTACTATAGATTCATTTATTCCATTTCCTTATTGATTGATGGTGTAAAAATGATCTAGAAGAACCATTTTATTATATATCTTCAAGTACTGAAGTTATCTTAACTCATACGTAAGCTTTGATGAGTTAATATCCTGCAGATTTCAGGTGATGGCTCAGCATTATTAGATTTTCCTTAGTCATGTCAGCTTAACATACGCGATGAAGACATCCTTCCAATAAATTATAAGTGCATGGATGTTATTGTTGCTATTAAATGTGAATCTGCTATAAAAATAATAATTTAACAGACATGGATTTTAAACTTGGAAAATGAC
>CAJQZM010003772.1:0-13728 GCA_907164665.1 Colias nastes | reverse complement strand
AAAAATATCAATGAAATCTTTAAAAAATAATATACAAATATTGCACGCTTTTTAAAAAGCTTGCAGTGAGCTTTTGAATTTGTAGTTTTAAAAGCGCTTAAATTATTGTATTGAATACGTAATGCAGTGTATAAATGGTAAAATAAAGACTGTTGAGACAGAAAAGACTGTAAAACAGACGGAGCTTTTTTAAGCTTTTTGCATTTTTTCCCATATTTAGGACAAATTACAAAAATATAATAACTTTATATAGTGTTTTTGAAACTATCAAACTGTATTTTAAGTACCTACATAATTGAAATGATAATTTGATATTTTTTGTATTTTAATTATGAAAAATCAAACTGAAACGTTTATTCATTGAAGTAGACTTCCTCTAAATGCACTCTTGAATCGTCATAACATTTTTGTGCCATCAGTTCGGAATGCAGTTCCTATAGAGAGGTACCATCTTAACGAAAAACAATAGATTTTAATAGAAAATCTTCAAAGCTCCAACCCTATATTCAAAATGCTTTCTCCAGTAGAAAGTATTATTCCTATGTGATATATGCTATATTTAGTTTCTCCCGGGTCAGCCCAGACAGTGCCGGGGCGACTCGCTAGTATTTCAGCAAAGGACCGACGACGCATGCGCGCGCCCCCCCTCGCACAGCGCACGCCTGCGTAGTCCAGTTAGAGCAATGTCTCGGGTACTGTATTTACACCTTATTTGCGTATTATTCGATAGAATATGTGTTTAAATATTCATTAGTGTATCTGTTTAGTGTTTGTTATTAATGGTGGGTATACTTTTATGTATTTAGAGATTAATTAATGTGAGATATATAGCTTTAGGAATAGGAGAGACATAAACAATATTTTTTGCAAGATAAGCCTACATTTAATGAAATATATAATTTAATTAATTTTGTTTTTGTTCTCCGTTTAATTTTGAATATTGTAGGTATTTCCTTTACGACATTAGATCGTATAGAAAAAACTCCAGAAATTAATAATGAAATTAATTGTAAGTGATTTTTTTTTTTACATATTTTAAACCAATTCAATCAATTCTCACAATAAGCGCTATTTCGTAATTCTTTTTTTCTGAAATAAATTAATTTATAAGAAATGTATTAAATACGTATCGATATCAAATCATTAGGTATTAGGCATGTAGAGCGAATTACTACTTTTTCTCAACCCTGTCTTCCGCAAAATTTTCCAAAGGTTTTAAGGAATATGCTTGTTATTGTTATGATACTTAGTACTCATAAGTCATAATAATATTATAACTTAGATGTCGATATTACAACCATAAGATCATACGCCCAGAAGATTACGTTCGATTAATGATGGGTGAACTAATATTAATTTCCATAAAACAATACACACTCTCTCTAGCTCTATAAATATTGAAATCAAAATAAATTTCTATTTTCATTTCTATTTTTAGTCTATCGCATTATTATAAATGCATAAGTAGATCTAAACATTTCATAATGCCTACAAATATAGACGTATCTAGCTAGACTGATAATCTAGTCTAGATAAGTCCGACATGGCGGGTTGCTATGCAGTCAGCAGTAGTAAGTAGTGACACAACCAAGCATACTGACATAATAAGTCACTCAGAAGGAACGTGGTAAATATTGCTTACGATTACTGTATAATTACTTAATTGCTGAATTATCGCAAAATAAATCTTACCCGATAAGCATAAGGTTTCATTTTTCGTAACACATCGAATTAGGTACACTTAAAATATAATGGTCGGTTTAATTGTGACTGCATTATTGACTAATTTTATGAACTTGCGAAATCGCAATCTCCACGTTTATGTAGATGAATTTTCGCATAAAACAACAGTTATAATCAAACGCAACAATAATGTTTATGAGCAATTATTGTGACCAATAAAGTCTTGAAATAGAACTGGGATATAACACGCAGTATAGTTTACAGGATGTATGTTGATGCTTAATCACATACAAGTAGGTACACAAATATAGTTGTTACGAAAGTTTTTTATCAGTATGTTACTTTCATCATAGTTATCAGCTCTATAGTATAGTTCTTACTTGTTAGTTGTTACGAAGAACATTGATACAAAACGATTTAAAACTAAGAGATTTCCTTTCGTTCCTACATAACTAACATTGTTCATGTAAATAGGTCTCGTAATATAATAATGATATTATCCTATATTCGATGTTTCCGGTGACATCTTCTACGACCTTCAAAAGCGTACTATATCCTTTTTTAATACGTATTCAGGAATATATGGACGATAAAAACCCATGGAGGGTTGTCGCGTAAAAACCACAGGACAGTTCTTTGACATGTTATTATAATATATGATGTTACATATGTATTTTGTAAAATTAAATTGTAAAACTGACATGATTTAATAGAGCAACTATGGAGTTTCTTGCCGGTTCTTCTCCGTAGATACTGCTTTCCGAATCGGTGGTAAATGTTTCAAAAGTGCTTCTATAAGAAGTCTAATTGAATAAATAAATGTTTGAGTTTGAGTTTGAGTTTAATCAGTATACTTAACAATAAGGAATCAGCTAAAGAGCAGTAAGATCTTACTATATACTTAAAGTTCCAAATCCATACAAATTCATTTCATATTTATTAAAATAACAATCGAGACTCTACAATCTAAACGTGATTGTAAACATTTTTCACAACCCGCAGGCACGTGCATTTAAATCAATTTGAATTACCTACCTACATTTAGTACTTCTGGAGCAAATTTATTAATACTTAGAAACCTAACTGTCTACATAATTATAATACATAAACGTACGATGTGAGGAAAACACTTTGTAAACACTATTATCAATAGCGTGAACCTGCGGCGACACTCGTCACTCGTGTGGTAAACAATACTACCACACTATCGTGTAGGACGTAGGTACCTACCAAATTTCAAACAGATCTAGACTAGGGTTGTTTTTATGTGAATATACATATTATATTTATGTACTTAACTCTTCATACGTTTTTACAAACTTTCGCGTTTATAATATAGTCAGATGTACGGTGAAACCGTACAGAGCGCAACATCATCATTTTTTGCATGTTTCATCATTTTCATTTTCCATATACTTTACCTAAAATTTAAAAACGCTGCGTACGTGTGCTCGTAGCATTATAGCATAGCATAGCAATATTAAAGCATTTATATTAGCAGCTTTGTTTTATTACCTATAGCAGCAGCATCCCCCGGAGTACGAACCGTACATCTATATGGTCCTTCGAGCCGGATTTGAACCTATGGATAGGATTAAGTAGGATAAGTTTGTCAAATTTCACATGCCTCCGTGTTCTTTAAGGAGTACAAATCTTCAGGTTTATCATAATTCCAGATGCAAGCGTCCCCCAAGCCAATGAAGGGCCTGGACCCGTACCGCATGCGGCAGCGGCCGCTCACGGTGGAGGAGATCGCAGAGATCGCAGCACACCTGCACATCGCGCACCTCACGGAGCTGCAGCGCCTGCGCGACCTGCAGCGCCGCTTCCAGTGGCCGCAGGACAGCGTGCCCTACGTGCCCAAGCCCAGGAAACAGGTTGTCAGGTAAGAGCTTTCAACCACTTTCTTAAACATGATAATATTGTATTGCAATGGCACTGCATTTGTGAAGAAGATTAATAAATTAACAATTTAATACATAATTTAGACTAGCTGTGCTCCGCGGTTTTACCCACAGTGCTCCGCTCCTATTCGTCTTAGCATGATGATATAACATAGCCTATAGCCTTCCTCGATAAATGGGCTATCTAACACCGAAATAATTTTTCAAATCGGACCAGTAGTTCCTGAGATTAGCGCGATCAAACAAACAAACTCTTCAGCTTTATATCTATAGGTCTGGTTATTGAGCATAACCAGAGAATAAGTAGAGCTGAGGAACTACCTACTGTTTAAAGCAGTATTTTTTTCAGTATGGATACTTGACAGTTGACAGTGCTTTACAGGTACTCTAGCGCCAATAATTCCCTACAATGGAAATCATACTGCTGTAAGACATCATGGTAACGAATAACAACCATTACGAGGCCTTTGGTATAAATGATCTAATTTTCTTATCTGATACTATCATGGTAAAAACCATTAAATATAATGAAATAAAATAATACACATATTCCTACAATTTGTATGAAATCCAAATCATTTTAACTCAGCAATTGGTATGTTGGTTCACTTGGTAGAGTTGATACCACCTAATAATAGAATATTCTAGGAATTAAGGAAACAATATAATGATTTCCTTTAATTACTCAGCCAGTAATGTTTGTTTTTTTCGGAAATCTTACTCGCATTACGGTTTATAGTTATATAGTGGGATGTATACAAATCGGATTAGAGGATTGTCTAACGTAGTACTAGTATTGCATGTCATAATATACTAGTACAGGTACTTACTTAGCGTATATGCGCTTATTTAAGTATCTCTAATCTCTATATTACAAATTGCTATAAACAAAAACACGTAACTGTTTAGGTATTATTTATATCGTGTTTTGAGTATTTATTTACGTGGTGTGAGCATAAAGTGTACACAGACGATTATTCTATAACGTAGAAAGGGTTTTTCATTTTGATATTAACACAAGTCACAACATCTCTAAATATCTCGCGCTACATTTAATATAGAGTTACATTTTGGTCCTTCAAGCCGGATATTACATTCCGATTGCAGTGTGTAGCACTTTTTCCCGTCGTCGCTCATATTCATCTTCAATATCCATACTAATATTATAAATGCGAAAGTAACTCTGTCTGTCTGTCTGTTACTCAATCACGCCTTAACTACTGAACCAATTTGCATGAAATTTGGTATAGATATATTTTGATACCCGAGAAAGGACATAGGCTACTTTTTACCCCGGGACATAGGATAGGTTTTATCCCGGAAATCCCACGGGAACGGTAACTATGCGGGTTTTTCTTTGACTGCGCGGGAGAAGCCGCGGGTGGAAAGCTAGTTAACTATATTATAAGAAAATCGGTTTAGCTCTTTGTATAGGTATTTATTTCAACAAAAACACGGGCATGATCGAAGATCGTCAGACATAGTTTCATTTAAAAGACTCCTATCAACTTGTTGTTGTTTAAAGTGATTCTAATAAGAAAAACATTATGTTCCAGAATGAACAGTCGCCTGGACCACCTGCCGCTGCCCACTCTGGTCACGTGGCGCCCCGTCGTCGTGCCCAGGAACCTACAGGAGCTGTTTGATAATGTGGTAATTTCAGTAATCCATATTTTATCATCCTTGTTTTAGTTTAATTGTGATAGTATAATAATGACGGTTTATATTGGTGGTGATAACAACCCGGTATATTTAGTGTGAGCGATATTTCGCTTGACAACTGATGTAAATTGTGGATAATTATCCACAATGCAACGTGCAGCTCTATGCGCCTATCTACACCTTTTTAAATCGCTTATATTAGCTTCACCTGTATTTGTATTTTGTGTGTAAGTACCTAGACTCGAATTTGACCCACTTTTAATGGATAGATTTTATTCAAACTTTGTGCACTGATCAAGGACCGATGACAATAATATCATGAGTTTATCTTGAATAATAAAAGACAAATAATAATGTTTAAAAAATTATATTTCGGTTGATTCTATCATTAAAGCGTGTTTTATTTAAGTTATTTTTGTAAGTACATTTGGATTATGCATATAAAATTTAAATTAAAAACTTATAAGAAAGAATTGTGCGAAATACTGTATCCGTAACTGAACTGTTTCTGTGAATGTTTGTGATTTTGGCATACCTACTTAATAGTAAATATGTTGTATTGTAATTTCTACAAATAGTTAAGAAATGAAACTATAGGTCTGTTTGTGTATAGTTAATGTGTATTTTTTTCTGTAAATGACTGTTTGTTTCTAAAATAAATAAAACAAGAAAAAGACGTGTGGCACTCGGGGACTGCCTCTGTAAAGCTATTGCATGCTATGCCTTCAAGCCACACCTCCGCGCCCGTCGGAGTGGGGAGCGTGAGGTTTTTTCGTTACGGAATTTCTGGATTCGGTCCCCGCGCTCAAAGCCCGCGATAGAAGCTATGCAATAGCTTAAGGTGGATGTTCCGACCGTCCCTCCATACATTTTTGATTACCTCTAAACACTTAACACAGACACTATTTCTTTAAAACTAATCATTTTATCACTTCTCTATAATGAAATGTGTGCGCGTTCGACCTTTTTAATCAATAATTTACAATATTTACTTAGAAAAACAACAGTAAAATACCGGAAAAATTTGACACTTCTACAGTAGTGTGCGTGACTTTTGCCAAGCGAAACACGACATAAAGCACGACATCTAGCGCATAGACTATATACTTATTACAGATCTAGCGCGTCAATGTCTAAACGAAAGGCGATGTTTAGACATTAGCGGCCTTTACACGCAAACTCTATCGCGCATGAAACAGCAATCGTGTGTGAAAGAGCGTGCGTATAAAGGGTGTAGGGGACGGAAGGATAGACCACATGCCGCGCTCATCAGTCATGCGCGCAATCGCGCACTCACGATTGTACACAGGTTGCCTTTACACATAAATTCTTTCGCGCACGAATAAGATGGCGGACATACGCACGTGGAGCAAGGAATTAGTATTGGAGCTTATTACTTTATACAGATCTTTCCCATGTCTCTGGAAAATCGGAGGAGTACAAAAACAAGAATTTAAAAGACCAAGCATATAAAAATCTTATCGACTTTTGTAAAGAAAAAGGTTTTATTGACGCTAATCGTGATTTTGTTGTAAAAAAAATGCAAAGTTTTTTGAGTTCAATTAAACCAGCAAACATGATAACTTGCGCCACCCGATATCTTGTCTCCATTTTTCACTTCAATCACGCGCGGTTGTCGATAAAACCGTGTGCTAGGAGTGAGACGTATTTATCGAAACAGTTTAAAAAAACAGGTATTTCAAAGTAACAACATGTAACAGGTATCTCAATACCGAAAAAACAGTTCCTGCCTGTTTCGCCTGTTCCACAAACAACCTACAACAGTCAGCCGTAACATAAGCTCTCTCTATCTATCGTAAGCACAGGAACTTTGTTAGAAAGAGATACTAACGAAACTGACCCGGAACAGTATGAAACATGCTCTTATCTCCTCTGACTTATTGTAATAGAAAGAGATAGCATCTGTTCTCTGGAACAAGCTCTTTTCTCCTCTGACTTATTGTAATAGAAAGAGATAGCATCTGTTCTCTGCATGTCACTGTTATTGTACTGAATGAAACTAGCTGCTATAATAAAAATCTGTTGCAATTAAAGAGTCTTTGGTTCCAATGGAACAGGCTGTTATTTTGGAACAGGATTTTGAAACTGTTATTTCCTTGGAACTGGAACTGGTGAAACAGGTTTCTAATTTTACCTGTTCCAGCCCACCTCTACCGTGTGCATTGCACACACTCCAACACGCGCCTCTTTCACGCGGTCTATCACGGGCGATTAGTCTTTACACGGCCGCTCATTCCGCTAAGGAAAGCAAACACGAATAATCGCGCGCGAAAGAACAAGTGTCGCAGTTAAGACATACAAAGGTAATCGCGAGCGATTGAGCGTGCAGGCTTTCCCGCGCGTAATCCTGTACGATCCACAGAACGCGCGATAGAGTTTGCGTGTAAAGGCCGCTATTGACGCGCTAGATGTCGTGCATTCGCGTTCGTTATCTTATACATAATGAGCATAATTCTAATAAATCAAAGTTCTGTGTAAAAATTGAGTAATTTCATTTCCAATCGTTCAAAGAAAATAACAATAAAATAAAATAAAACTAATGACCTTAGAAACTATGTTTTTTTTTGTAAACAATTTATTACTCATTATTGTTCGTCCGTCGTAGGTCTGTAAACTGTATTGTACACTGAAGGTAAATGGTACTGTAGGTACTTTAGTTCGGCGTCGTCGTCCGCGTCGGCTTGATATAAAATTACATTCTTGATTTCATTGACACGCGCTATGATTTGCGCGCGGAATTTCTTGTGTTGTGAATTTATTTTTGTATGCTATGCATTTTAATTGATTCAAATTGCAATGTTTCTCTAGTATGCATTTGAGACTATATTGTAAATTGTAATAATTGATCGTGGGTATAGTAATTAATTATTCTAATAACGCAATTAGTAATATATGTATTTTCGGTGGGATTCAAAACAAAAAATTGGCCCGTGATTTTTATGAAATTTCACCACATTGCAAATCACATCAATCATAGTTCATACACATGTATGACGAAAGTGATTAGTATTGTGGCTAACATTGACTCATCAGTTCATCACTGAAACCAGTGATAAATCAGTACCTATATCATATTGTGTTTGAATATTTTTAAACAATGATATAAGTATACAATTATTATAAATCGGTAAACTATCAAAGTAATCACAAACTTGCAAACATTGGTAAAATGTCCAGTAGTTTATGAGCCTATTCATTACAATCAAACAAACAAACAAAGTTTTCCTCTTTATAATATTAGTGTAGACAAACACTATGAATACGATCACGAATGCAAATTCGGGGATTTTCTAATTATTGCTAAATAATAATTGAATTCGTTTTGAAATACTCTATAATTTTTAGTGTATAAATAGACATTTATAATGTGGTGCTCATTTTTTTTGTACTGCTAACGCTATTGTAGGTACCTATTTTCGTTGTTTTATTTCAAGTGAACACGGCCATACAATTTTGTCACGAGCCGCCTATGATTGTAGGTACTTTTGTTAGGCTCCTTCGTCGTCCGCGTCGCGTCGGCTCGAAAGTTCTTGATTTCATTGTCACGCGCTATGATTTGCGCGCGGATTTTCTTGTGTTGTGAATTTATTTTTGTATTATTATTATTTTTTATTTTTTTTTTTATTTTATTGATTCAAATAAAATATTTCACTAGTATGCATTTGAGACTATATTGTATTATGTATAATTTATCGTAGGTATAGTTATTCTTATAACGCAGTTATATTTTCGGTGGGACAATTTGACCCGTGATTTTTCTGAAATATCACCACGTTGCAAATCACATCAATCATACACACGTATGACGAAAGTATAGTGGCTAACATTGACTCATCAGTTCATCACTGAAACCAGTGATAAATCAGTATATCATATTTTATTGTGTTTGAATATTTTTTAAACAACGATATATACAATATTATTATAAATCGGTAAACTACCAAAGTACTTCCGAATTTTCAGACAGACAAACAAGTAGTTTGAACACGCAGTTTTCTTATACTAGTAGCAAAAATCAAAACCATAATATTATGTTTACCTACTATATTTTACTAAAAGTCGAGTGCGTCGAAATCGTAAATAATAGGTAATATAATGTTTTTCACCTTCCTGGTTATTTTCCCATAGTAAATAGTGTTTTAGGTTTGTTGTTGTAGGTAGGAATAATAATAATTATTCTTACTTGTTGGTTATGAAATGTATATTGAAATAATTTACTTTTACAAATCATTAGTGATATTAGTTTTGAGTGAAAATGCTTGGATCAGCATAATATTATATGGTACTTCAAATACATGTTTTGATAAAAAAACAATAGTGTAATAAAATAAAACTGCGTTTTATTGTAATCAATGTTGACAGTTTTAAATTCCAAAATTATTGATCAATAAAATAGTTTACACCAACAAATATAACTTTTATTTTTATAACCATCGTTCATAATATAAACCGTAGCAGGTGGCGTTTTGAAGTTCTGTCTACTCATACAGAAAAATGGAAAACTTGTTTTTTTTGTAAACAATTTATTACTCATTATTGTTGTTTGGCTGTGTGTTTGGCAACTCGAAGCGTGGTCGTCCGTCGTAGGTACTTTTGTTTTGTTACTCAGGAGGATAACCTCAGACTGTAGACACTGTAGTGATGTCAAGACAAATGTGCGAAAAACTGTAAAGTCAGACGCTAATTTAGAAGACGGGCTACCCATTGGGGCTGTTGAAATTGTCTGGAGATCCTTTTGGAACTCATCCATTCTGTGGTTAAACACTTCAAACATCTGATCAATAGACTGTGTGATGGATTCCATATTAGTTTTAGTGCAGTGGCAGTGTAAATGTTGTTGTTGAGGTTATGTAAATTTAACACTTTAGTTAACTACCAAGATATAAAGAAATGAGGATAGGACACAATAACTATTGGTTGAGGTATTTATAAACTCATAATATACTTTTAAAAAAATCACGTTTTAATAAATTTCTAGAATTAAATTAGAACAGCTGATTCAAAATAGCCTAAAAAATCTTAATAATAATAATTACGCTTCACAGCAAGAAGAAATGTACCATATGTACCCGCACAAAGTCGATATTGTGTTGCCTACCGTTCGACTCAATGGCTAGGGTTGTACCTTTAATAATTATTACCAAACTAATAAACCGAGTGATGCGAAATAACCATAATTCTTTTAGAGTTTGATAAAATGATCAGGCAGGTATTTTCTTTAATCCTCTGAATTCTCGGTTACTAAATTGTATCGTTGAAATTATTCTTAATCGCGTAAATTTAATAAATAATCATATGGAAAACACTTTTCATTTGTTTTTTTACTTTCACGCCCAACTACTATACAATAATTACGTTGTTTCGGTATTTTGACGAGAAAACGCAGGAAACATCCGTTGTATCATTTTAGATAGATTGTATATTTTGTATCTGTAGAATTGAAATCAAAGCTATGTATATGTTGTCTCCATTCTTTTCTTATCGGATTGTTGATCCCAATGCGAATGCGTCACTTAAATTTTATAAAAGACAATTAAGAACATCAAAAATAAAGTGATACGTAAATATTTCACAGTGCAATATATTATGTAATTAATAATAATTATATATTTATGAAAAAATAATTACATCAGATTTAATAATCGCAATTGTTTTGAATGTACATATGAATAAATGATTACATCATAATAGTAATAATCACAATTGTTTTATTTCCCATTTGTTGCAACCCTAGCAGCAGAAGTACCTACACTGGCGGCGCGGCGGCATCGTGCGACATCAAAGGCATTGCCTTACTAGGTAAGTTTATAATGATTAACTCTTTAATAATTATTTTTGACTTTACTCATTTCTTTTATTATATAATTTACGTTTTACTTTTACAGAATCCGATTCAATGGATTATGAAGACGAGTCACACAACGCCATACGATAGTGATGATGAATGAACATTTCAATAAATGCATGCGTGTTTTTTATGTTGTTTTGTAATTGTTAATTGTTTCTTAAATAAAGAAATAAACTAAATATTTAAATGATGATTTGTTATTTGCAACACAACTTTATATTTGAGATTCTTTACAAATGTATATTTAGTTTTGTATCATCAAATTTATAAATTTTATTCCATAGTTTTCAAAATTAAATGTAAATGACCATAAAAACATTAATAAAGTAAATCATTGATGTAAGGTCAGGGAACGTAATACATATATACATCTGACCATGTAGAAGCTAAAGGCGGAAACATACTTATGTGTCGTGGCGTGTCGTGGCGCGCCAGGAGCATATCGGTTTCATACATTTAATATGGTTAGGGACATATTTGCGTGTCGTGTCGTGGCGCAACGCGTTCTGTCGTGGCGCGGACTGCTCGCCACCGATTGCGCCAGAGCGGTGGTGGGGGTTATGGCGCGACACGGCACAACAGAAAAATGTGTTTCTATACTGGCGCGTGGCTCGTGGCGCAAACATCTAGCGGGAATTAAATTTTAATTTTAAAAATGACTGACGATCTCATAGATTTCTCATTTCTCATCGTCACTCTCCAGTTCTTTAACAAGACGATGAAATTCACCTTTGTCTTGTCTCCCTCTGTTTATAGGGTGAACCCAGTATCTTCTTTTCTTTTTTTTGCTCTTAAGAAGTTTCATTGCTAAGAGAAATTGAAGGTCTTCATCAAAATCACTATCCGAATCAGAAGAAAACATTATTTATGTTTGAACGCTGCAAAGGTTCGTCAAGTACTGTTCAGAAATAACGCCAGAGTACGCCACGACACGACACGATAGTGTGCACACTCACCGTCACGACAGTAAGCGTCACGACACGCCACGACACGTAAGTATGTTTCCGCCTTAAGTCTTGTTGACTGCTGAAGTCTGTAAAGTTTTGTTGTCTGCTGAAGTCTGTACGCAATGAAAATGTCTGCCGTTTCGAAAATAAGTTTTTAAGACCCTAATAAATAAAATATATGAATGGCAGATCTGGTCAAATACTTTCAAAATTGTATTTTTTTCAGCACTTTCATAAGTGTCTGCCAGAATGTTATCCGCGTGATAATGGTCTGCCATTGTTATTTTCCGATAGTAATAATAATCTATTTTCAAATATCAAAATGGCAGACGTGGTCAAATGGTTTCAAAGTTCGCCAAAAATTTCCACCTGTCTTACCTAAGCGCGCGCCCCGTCCACCACTCTGGGCTTAGTGACTCCTCATCTCATGTATAGTAGGTATTATTAGGGGAATCAACACACAAAAATCCAGGTCTGGTCAAATACATACAGGTAGCTTTGCGCTAGCTCTCTAGCTATTACTTCTTATGGAGAGAAAACGTAAACATGTACCACGGGCGAAGCCGGGGCGGACCGCTAGTAAATAATAAAATAATAAATAGTGTATTAGATTTGTTATTGTATCTTGTATACCTACGAATAATTATTCTTACGTCTTGTTGGGAAATGTTCAAATACCTACCTATTGAAATAATTTACTGTTACAAATCATTAGTGTTATTAGTTTTGAGTGAATAGGCATGGATCAGAAATTCAGAATATAATATGCTACTAACTACTCAAATACATACATGTTTACACAACAAACACCACTGACCTCTATAACTATAAGTTATAGAGGTCAGTGACCGTCAGTGACAAACACTATGGATACCTACGCTCGCGAATGCAAATTCGGTGATTTACTAATTATTGATACCTAGTCATTGAATTCGTTTTGAAATAGCCTGTACTTTGTAATTTTTAGTGTTATAGACATTTATAAAATGTGGTGCTCATTTTTTTGTAATAAATCATCCCGAACGCTATTGTAGGTATTTTCGTTGTTTTATTTCAAGTGAACACCTATACAATTTTGTCACGAGCCGCCTCTGGCCTCTGGGTGAAATAAACAAGTCAAATGATTTTTGTTCTAATTGTATTTTGGTAGTAGTTTGTTTAGAATTTACATTACCATTGTTTAATTTTTACCTACTATATTTTACTAAAAGTCGAGTGCGTCGAAATCGTAAATATCTTTTTCACCTTCCTGGTTTTTTTCCATAGTAAATAGTGTTTTAGATTTGTTGTTGTATGAATAATAATTATTCTTAGCATAATATTATATCATAGGTATATGCTACTTCAAATACATGTTTTGATAAAAAAAACAATAGTGTAATGTAATAAAATAAAACTGCGTTTTATTGTAATCAATTTTGACATTATTTATTTCCCAAAATTACAACAAAATAGTTTACGCCAACAAATATAACTTTTATTTTTATAACAATCCTACTTGTTTTACATTCACGCCATCTAGACTTAAATCTTTATCATTTTTGTATACGTCTGTGTGTGTAAACGACCCTGTATGCAATGACAGATGTTATAATGCATTTTTTTACCGAATTGGGTGGATTTTAAGGCAATGATATGACATATTTCAATAAAATATAATATT
>CAJQZM010003765.1:0-10860 GCA_907164665.1 Colias nastes | reverse complement strand
TGTCAATTGTAAGTCGTGCAGTATAGTCGGGAACGAAGACACAAGCATCCTCGATACAAAAAATATACGATCAGTACGCAACATTACATCTTAGCATTACATACACAATGCATTGTAATAATAGATTTAAAAACAGCAATACAATAATATAAACGCGAGCAATGGAAAGACGCCGCGCTTACTCCGAAACATACACGATTAGTCCGCATGCGTACTGGCGCTGTATGTTTTGGAGCGCTATTCTTACTTACTTCACTACAAAGTATACGCGAGTATTTGCGAACTACTGTTGTATAGATTGGAAGAACTTTGTAAAAAAGTTATTTCCAAACTATACGTGATTAGTTTCACACCGTTGCGTGCTGGCCTTGTATAGTTTGGAAAGACGCGAGTACGCCACGTATATACATCTAGAGTTGTAATATTTTATATAATATATATATATGTATATTATATATTAAATGTTTAAATATAAAAATCTAAAATTTAAATAAATATATCTTAGATAAATACGTTCAATATGTACGTAGACATTTTGGTTCCAGAGTTACTGTCGTATTTGATGGTTATGATGATTGCACGAGAAATATCAAAGCTGCAGAACAACGTCGTCGAACTTTAGCAACATCTTCATCTTCTGATATTTTATTTGATGAACTTATGATAGTCCCAACCAGTCAACAGAAATTTCTTTCAAATACCCACAACAAGTCTCGGTTCATTTCAATGTTGAAACAAAAGTTTACGGCTGAAAATATATTGGTAAAACAAGCCAATAATGATGCTGATGTATTGATTATTGAAACAGCAATAGAGCAATTCAATTTGACAAATACAACTATTCGCACTCCTAGATCAAAACTGTAACAACTCAAAAATCGTTTATTTAGAGTTATTCTTGTATTCGAATGCCCGGTGATCACACGCAACTATCCAGACATAACCGGAACAATATTGCTTCAAAAAAAAACACTAGATGGCGTTGACTTTCTATTGTTGAATCATAATGCCCGTGTCCCCCCGACCTAAACAAGTTTATTGTTAGTTGACCTTCACTTGTCACCACGAGAGCATGTATTATGAAGATCGAAAACGCAGACATATCGAATCGTTACAGTTTTGTTGAATTGAATAAGTCGATTAGAGTAAGTTAATTAGAGTTGTTACGGTATTGGTGAATCGGTGTGCAATATTTCTTAAGGATATTTTGACTTGTTCCAGTTTTGTTTGAAAAGGTACGTAAATATTTAATTACTATTTAGATTTGACTTAGTTTTGATGGATCAACATGTAAATTTCTAGTTGTCTCAGTATTGTTGAAACTAATTAAAAATTGGTATTTTTTTCTTTATAAAATGAAATATTCTTCAATCATCGAATTAAAATCGTGAACGTAAACATAAATATTGTCGATTTCTATTGAAGTTTCCTTGATAAAACTCTTAATTCCGTTGTATTAAAGGATTTTTTTGAGTTAACTTACTATTACTGGATCGTTATAATTTACAATAATTTACTTTTCTCTATTTCAGATAAATATGAAGAGAGGCAGATTTCTCGTCAATATTGTCAATGAAAAATATAAAAAAACCTGGTATCAGCTAATGATGAAGATTTAACTACAAATTTAGATACAGAAGCACAAATAAACAAAGAAAATATACCATTAACCACTATTATAATGACTAATCAAGCCCATAGTAGACAAATTGAAAACGATTTAGCATCTCCAAGTGAAGAAAGTTTTATTGAAGACTCTGATACAGATCCAACTTATATTCGTAAAAAGAAGAAGAATCTTTTTACGAATATAAGTCGGATAATATAAGTACATAATCAGACATACTCAAGAAATCAAACCAAAGTATAGATATTCTTGTACACAGGAGTTTAGAAATCTTAATAGAGCCTTTTATTTTGAAGTAGCTGGCAATAAGATCCGCGTTTGTAAGTCTTTTTTTAGAGCAACGCTCGACGTGAGTAATACGAGTATCACAACTGCACTGGCTAAAAAAAATGAACATGGCATTGTCGCTACCGATTTTAGAGGCAAACACGGTAATCAAATGAAAATTGATCAAGGGATTAAAGACAGTGTTACAGAGTTCATTAACAGTATCCCTAGGATTGAGTCCCATTACTTGAGGGCACAGACGTCAAGAGAATTTATTTGCAGTGACAAATCTCTTGCTGATTTATATCGCGACTACAAAGAAGCTCGTGAACTTAAACAGTTATCTTTCGCCACGAAGTCAACTTTTAATAGAATATTCAATACTGAATTTAATCTCGGTTTTTATATTCCAAAAAAAGATCTGTGTGACCTTTGTGAGGGCTTTAAAAATGCTAATGAAGAAGGAAAAAATAATTTACGAGAGAATTATGAACAACATCTACCTACTAGAAAAAAATTTAGCAAGGGACCACAAAGAAAAAGACAAGAATAGAAATGATGGAGTTATCGTAGCTGTATATGACTTACAAGCAGTTATGCAAGTTCCAAAGGGTCAGGTTTCATTGTTTTTCTATAAATCTCGGATTAATTGTTTAAATTTCACTATAAGTGATTTAAGAGCACAAGACGTAATTTATTTTTTTTGGGATGAAATAGAAGGTAAAAGGGGTGCTGTGGAAATAGGCTCCTGTGTTTTGCGGTATATTGATACTTTATTACAAAAACATCCAGATAAAGACTTTGTATTGTATTATTTGTTAATTCTATTATCTGCAATTTGTAAGATGTATGTCATTTTTTAATATTACGAGGCTTACATTAGATTTTAGCCTGATATGTTTTTAGACTGATTTTTGTGATTTAAGTATAATAAGTTTTATTACATTGGAAAATTTATAATTAATGTTATGATTAGATAGATGTTTTTAATTATGAGAGGCTAATATCTCAATTCTTGTTAACTTTTAATTTTGGATGTTTCTTTATTAATTAGTGGTAACTCCTATTAATTTATAAGTGGAGTTTATTAATAGTTTGCATGTTTGAGAAACGTCCACTCTTTTAGAACTCTTTTGTTTGAATAATTGTTTTTATTTTTCTTGTAGTCAATAAGTATAACTCAAAATGATTCAATAAAACTGATTCAAGTCAAAATGGTGTTTCTTTTTTTTACATAATCATCACCCTAAAGTGTAACAATTCAAAAACAGCGATTTTTGATAAAAATCATTGTACTATGGCCCTTACTTTTCGAAAGTACGATTTCACAAGCTAATTAATAAATAGAATTCAATTAAATTGTATTACTTTTCGAACAAAAAACGCAGTTATAAGTTTTTTTCGTTTCCTGAATAGTGACCCTCTTTGAGTTGTTACAGTTTTGATCTAGGAGTGCGTATTGTTGTTGGTGAAGATGTTGACTTACTTGTAATACTCACTGCTCGAACGCCAACTGAAAAAACTATTTTTTTCTTAAAACCAGGAAAAGCTCAGCATCAATCAAATATCATCAAAAAGTTTATTTACTTTAGTTAAGTGTAAAGATCATGTACTATTTTTACACGCAATAACTGGCTGTGATACGACATCTGCATTTTACAGGAGGGGTAAAACAGCAGTTTTCAAAATGTTTGAAAAACAAGATTTAATTCAATGTGCTGAAGTTTTTAAAAAGAGTAATTCAACTCAACAAGAAGTTATTACCAACGGCATCCGCTTTCTTCTTTCTATGTACGGAGCTCCTAAAAAAACTACCTGTTTAGATAAGCATCGATATGCATGTTTCGTTAAAAACACTAAACATAAAAAACAAGTTCAACTAGCTTGTCTTCCTCCAACCTCAGTTGCTGCTCACCAACATCTTTTTCGAGTATATTACCAAGTTCAAGTGTGGCTTGGTTATGATCAGCTAGACCCTACAGACTGGGGTTGGAAGTTGGTCAACAATATATTAGAGCCAGTTCAAACTTTACTTCCACCTGCGCCGGAAAAACTGCTGAACACTATTTTTTGCAACTGCAAAAAGGGATGCAGTGCTAAATGTGGTTGCAAAAAAGTCGGACTGTCTTGTTCTTTGGCATGCACAAATTGTCAAGGCCGGTCGTGCTCTAATATTGAATCACAAACAATGGAGGATTCGTTTGACTCTGACGAATACTTCGTCGGAGTCAAACGAATGTCATGCGATACATCGCTATTGACGCAATTTACTTGCATCCAAAATGAAGATGAAGAAGAAGCAGGAGAAGAAGAACAAGAAGAAGAACAAGAAGAAGATCAAGAAGAAGAACAAGAATTTGAAACTTACGAATAAGACGCAATACACTTTATATCGCATAACTTCAACACTTTTTTTTCATTTACATCGCTTTTATCTTTCCCAATCTTTGAAAATTTCCGTTATTTCGCAATAGTTTTACATTAAACAGGATCACAACTGACCCGTGGAGTAGGCCTACTGGGGAAACCACGTTAAAAAACGCGCTAAGTACACTACCTCATAGGTGGCGTGGAAACGTGTGCATATTATGACGATAACAACTTTTATAACTTTTTGAATCGTTATATCTCAGAAACGGTGGCTCGTAAGAAAAAAAGTATTGATACATTTGTTATAGATAATTTTATGATCTACAATCTTTGCCTGAGGTACTTTATGATAAAACTTACCGTTTTGCTGAAAATCGCGAAAAACTCATTTTTTTGACCTTTGACCGTGAATAAAATTTTTAGCTTACAGGGGAATGATGGGGAACTTTTAGACATTGTTTATAATTATGTTTTCAACAACTTCACAGAAATTCAGCCTGTTGGGACTTTATGTAGCACCGAATGTTTAAATTGACCGGGCTAATATTATTTCGTGCGATTCATTAAGGCCAAGGAAGTTCCTTCTACATTCGGCACAGAGACGGAAACTGGTCTGGAGCCATTGTGATGAGGGAGAAGACTTCCGCTTAAGTACCGTCAGCAACGCTGTTGAAAAAATATTATAAATGTTCAGTTGAAGTAGTTAAAGTTGTTGAAATGCGTTTAACGAATAGTTAATAAATAAATTGTTCGTTCGTTGTTCAAAAAATTTCATGATTTGTATTTACTTTATTTTAACATGAAAATGAAATTATATTATATGTTCCATAATTATATATGCTTCCTATCCTTATTGGCATATATTATACTCAAAATAAAACCGTATAATCTATAAGCTTATGAAAGCTCTACACCGGCACCGGACTTGTTTTTAATATAAAGAAAAGAGATTGTTTTATAAATTATATTATATTGTAGAGATGACTTGCAACGCATTTTAAACATTTCATATAAAATAGGTAGTTCTTAATATCCGTATATACGGATAAAATTAAAAGTCAAAAGGTAATACAATAGTGTTTTTAATATTTATTTAATTGTTGCAGACGGTACATCCGCCAATTTTGGCAACTACTCCTTTAAGTTTAGCAACGATATTCCCGTACTTTAACATTTTGCTATGAAATATGACTGTTCCTAGCTTCTTAGCTCATGTGATTTAAAATTTATACATGAGATACACTCATAACCACAACCACACATAACGGTGTAGGTGTGCATAATTAATATTGTGCACTTTTCAAAGTTATAATCTAAATTATTCGTAACGTAAGTATCTACAATACAAATTATAATTATAGCGTTAATTAATTTTGTTAAATCCCATACATTTCAATAAATAAAATTATTCATATAGGGACTAGGTACTCATAAAATCTCAATGATCAATCTCTTTAAAATTTTACCTAAAACGTAGATCAATACGTATTGTATGAATTATTTGTTGTTTGACTGACTTAGGTAGGTATATTAGGTATTAGCGATATGTTTTTTTACAGGACATTAATTATCAAATGGATTATAGGTACAATTATACATTTATGGTAAATAATAATAAACCTAACGAATGACACTTATGATTTAATACATTAATTTTTAATAAGAAATTGTACTAATTATTATACTTGAAATATCTTTCAGATTTCAAAGCATCTTGTTATTCAATTGTCAGATTTTTTACACAGAGAGACACTATATTTCTTTTTTTTTAACATTTTATAGCTAAGTACCTACACATACCTACAGATTTTACCTGTAACCCTACATCTATATCTATGATCAGTAATACAGATAATAATTACCTAACTGTAAGGACCAAAACTCCAGAAGTATCAACTCTGAAAGCAATAAAAAAAAGAATTTACGAAAACAGCTCGCGGCTATGAGCTTTGGCGCCAACATCGGCGGGAAAGTTTCTTATCCTCATTGAATTCTCAATTTTTCATATCAATTTACATAAGGAAAAGATAAAGACAAGACGCCGCCATTCTATATTTTTAGCAAGGGATGGGGGAATTATATTTATAGGCGTTTCGTATCGAAATGCGAATTTATAGAGCTCGCTCAGCGTTCGTTTCATTGAGTAAATTTGAAGGGTGTCTTCCCCTTAGATGCGTTGATTTACTGATGCCTTTTTATATTTATAACTTTTTTTTTTGGATTGCAATAATCATAAACTGATTCACTACTGCTCCGATTACGTTTAACGAAGCTGTTCAAAATCTAATTAGTAGGTAAAATTGTACACAATTAAGTATCTAAGTACATTGTCTTTCTTGAAAATATCCTGACAACAAGACTATAATATGTTGTGTCCTTTAACAGCTATTCGTACCTATAATTCTATCTTGAAGTTGAAAGGACTGAATAGGGATCACAACACTAAGATAATAATATAATAATTACACAATCACTCCACAGCCAAGTGGCGAGCCTCGGCGAAACTTCGAACAATTTGTATCGATAACTTAATTTGCTACACAATATCGCTGTATAGCAATTACCGTTCAAGACAAACTATAAATCTGTGCAAATTCTCCCAACTATTTATACAATAAATCGACAAGTTGGCAACTTGGTAAAGACCGGACTTACGATCGAAGAAAGTAGATCCAACTCGCCTTAGCTGGTTCCAGTGAATAGCCACAAATTTATAGATGTTTATTGACGATTGGAGTTTTGAAGGACATGGATCAGTTGGGAAGATTTTTATTTAGGTATTTATCGATGTGTTTAACCTATCGTTCAATTAAGGCCAA
This sequence comes from Colias nastes, assembly GCA_907164665.1. Taxonomy (NCBI): domain Eukaryota; kingdom Metazoa; phylum Arthropoda; class Insecta; order Lepidoptera; family Pieridae; genus Colias; species Colias nastes. The sequence continues at coordinate 3,777 of CAJQZM010003765.1, read as the reverse complement.
TTTTAAATAGCTTAACATACACAAATACATAAACTATTATGTTATGTAACCAATACTATGTTTTATTAAACGACATTCTTAGTGTTCATTTAGCAAATTCAAGACTAAGTACTGTTAAAATGTTATATGGCTCTATACATATATGGCCATATGTGTTTTTTAATTCACTCTATCTATAATCTAACAGATCAACCGATTTTTTATCGAGTACGTCAACATATATGAATATCGTTGTATCAAGCAATACTTGTAGCCATTTGTAGCTAATCCAAATGTTGGTTATACAATATACATATTATCTTACGTTTGTAATATGGCAAAATATTTGTTTCGAGAAGTTAACATCTGATTTATTATGTCCATAAATGGTTGCTAACAATCATAAAGTAATAACTAGGTACATAACTACCAATAATGTTTTACTCATTTGTTCAAAGCTTTCTCTAAACAAAGATATGATAAGAAATAATTCATTCTCGATCTCTTAAGTTATCTCAAAGGTATGATCAAAAATATTTTATTTTATCCCAATAACCTGCGTTCCGCCCTGCGGCTATTTCCTAAACAATCCGACCAAGTATTAATAACTTAAGTCTGCAACTTAACCGGCCCGTCCTTGCTTACTAAGTTCATCGTAGTTTTGCTTACAACACTATTATGTTTCGAGAAAATTGTTTACGATACAACACTGTAACTGTAGCTATATCGTAAGTATTTCCTATCTACTTATACCTATTACCAAAGATAATATAATGCTATTACCTATACAATTATACATATATTTTGATTAAGGTTATCAATAACTAATAAGATAGGCTCTTCTTGCAAAGGTCGATGGATATTTTAAAGAGAATGTGTGGCTGTCTTACGATACACGCTCATCGAAATTACAACAAATGAAATCATATAATCATAAAATCTTCCTCGGAAGGTTATAATAGGTATGTAGTAGAGTAGCCAATATTTGAAGTATTTAAAACTACATAAATACTATGATAAAAAGTGTTAAAATCTCATTCGTCTACAATTAAAATACATAATTATTATAATCTACTCACCACTCCCTCTGCCTGTTTAAAACTTGAAATAAGATACACTAAAATAAGATAGGTATATAAAATATAGAGCCTGTCACTAAAAATTATTTAGAGTTTCTACTATGGGTAAAAATCTCTTGTCCAATGTTTTATCCATAGAAACAAACAAAATAATTATGTGTTTTGTATTTATAATAACAGTTAAGATAACGTATATTTTCATATACCTACTATAGATGTAATCCTTACACCAGGGCAAACGGATGCTTTAACTAGCTTCTTTTCTTCTTAATACATTAAAGTCATACCTATATATGTTATGCTACAATAAATTATCCTCCGAACCACTCATAACAATTTTATATACTTACATAAAAATATATAGAAATATCGATCGAAATGAGCAGTCGATAGGTATGCCCGTTTAGGGACGCATAGATTTCTAATCAAAGATGCGGGCTGCACGAATCTTAGCAAATTAGTAGGGGAGCTGCCCCTTTCATAATAGGGTTGGCAATTTTCACCTCAAGTTATTAGAAATTCATAATTTTTTAAATCTACTGTTTTCGTAAGAAAATACATGTTATGTTTCGTCGAAAATCAATCAACTTTATTGTTAGGTTGTACTCATTTATATCTTTCAGGCAATCATATTCTTATGAATGGCATAATATTGAATCTAGTCATGATTTACATTATATTTGCAAAACACTTAGAAGCAAGAACTAACTAAGAATTCTGATTATTTGACCTACTTGCTCATTAAATTACGATATCCAAGATTCATTCTTACAAGATGTAAATTTCATGGTTTTGAGATTCATATTGCTCTCTGGAATTCTGCCAAGTAATACTTCTAATATTATTTGATAAAATGTAATCATAGATAACATAACATAGATTTTTCATTTAATTTATAAACTTATCAATTTATAGACGTGCTGCAGTTATAAACCGAAATGTTTTGCGCAAGCACCTTTTAACATCAATTCAATATAGGTTACATTTCGCTATTAATAAAACATTTCCAGTATTAAACATTTTACGTACAAAGAACTTAGAAATATAGTCCGTGGCAGCCCTAAACCACGCAAGATGGTAGCAGTATCTTGAGTGGTCACCGCTAATGTTCACTCAAAGACTTACATCTCTATCGCAAACAACCGAACTAGACGGAGGGTCACTTAGCAACTATAATCGTGATCATTCGATTTACATTTCATATTCATTTATTAGTTCGTGACAGTTTAAAGAGCCGCAAATGTTGTTAATAGATTAGGCGGATAATATTTTGTTTGAGTGAATTGTAATAAGCCTGTAATAAGAGAGATACAGTAGAAAAACTGTTATAAATTTTTGAAGAGCGATTTTTATTTATTTTGCTGCGCTTCGGGCCTCCAAAGACTGCCCGACTCACACGCCAAGAAAAGGGTGGTTATGAATTAATGTAATTTTCATTTTTGGTTTAGGATCTAATAATATGTTCTACCTTTATATACCTTTCGATTATCTGAAATATGTAGGAAACAATTTCTTTATTTGTTTCTAGTCCAATACTTAAAAAACAATGCATAATAATATATTATAACGTACTTTACACAATTTTTATTGAATTTCTAAATAGAATCACGATTCCTGTATAGGACACCTAGCAGCAACATATGGAACTAAAGCGTTTATGTAGCGACATCTAGCTGTGAGTAGAATGTAACTCTAGCAATTGCTTTTTAATTCTTTATATTTTAAAGTTAAACGTGCCGTTTATTGAATATTTTTATTTAAAATATTATTTCTATTGTATCACTATTATTCTATTCTATCGCTCAAACATTTCCCAAATATTAGGCCCTTTTTGGTACGTACTAAACAAAAAAGAATATTCTTTCAGGTTGACATTGATAAGATTTTGTATTGAACTTCGTATTAAACTATGTTTTAAAAATATAATTCATCCACTCGAATATTTTTATATACAATTTATTGATGTAATATGTTGAAACGAAGACTGATACGCATTGTAAATTTCAATTTTAAACTAATTTTAAACGTAGAGTATTGATACATCTATTCGTGTATTAGTAAATGTAATTTAATTGTTTTGCAGGTTTTACAGGCAAGTTCAAGAAATGTCACAAAGCATATTGTTGTTCGCAAATATTATCACCAACCTGAATTTAATACTACAAGGTAAGCAGTACCTACGCAGTAACTAAGTAGATTAACACATAATTATTTTCCTCTATAGATTTCAATATTATTTTTATTTGTATAGATATGACGTGGCATGGAAGTCGCTACGAATACAGTCCCAAATCCACACAAGTATTCCATTACAAGGGATAGAAGAGGTAAAGTCACCAACCTTCCCAGATTCTGTTACAAGCGGTGACATCAAGTAAGTAATAAATTATTAGAAATATGATAAATAAAATGCAGTTCATCTGATCAGCTGATATTTTAGTTCTTAAATCAGTCAATTTTCCTGAGTTTCTTTTGATTCTTTTGTTCCATTATTTATTATGTACATATTATGTTCAAATATACGGTTTTTTTTTACATAATATAACTACATAGTATTTAATCAAATTATCAATTTATATATTCTTTTCTAAAGATTAATAAAGAAAGAGGGAGATGCAGTTGCAATGGACGAAGTAGTTCTAGAGATAGAAACAGACAAAACGGCGTTACCTGTGATGTCTCCCGGCAATGGGAAGATCGTCAAGATGTATGTGAAGAA
>CAJQZM010003729.1:0-14119 GCA_907164665.1 Colias nastes | reverse complement strand
CAGCTGCACCACGACCGCACGCACACGCTCGTGCCGCACGACGATACGTAACTTCACTAACGAGTAAATATACGTAGCTCATCGACATATGCGTATAGATGTAGGCACGACACTATGCGTACAGTCTCGCAATCCGTACACGCACATGTTTGTGCCGCAAGATGATATATAATTTCGCCTATAGGTGTGGTTATACATGAATACGTAATCTACATAGGCGTGACTCTATGCGTACGCGCCTGCAGTATGTGCACATGCTAGTGCTGCACGATATTGTGTAATTTAACCTATATATCCATAGAAGTTAGTGCAAACGTGACTGGATACCTACACGTCTGCAATACGACTGGACTGATACCATAGCATCGCAGGACGATGTACAACCTTGTATACACACAAGATTTTCATTATGTTCATATAAATCTAGTACACAATTGGCATAAGTCGGCTTATTACTTACACGCCCATAATTTAAAATGTACACAAATCCAATATGAGCAAATAAGTAATATATTATGTTACGTTTAGATTCTAAGTATACGGGTGATATTGTTGTGACGCATTGCTAACGTACGCGCACGCAATGTGCGTATACGTTCTCATATACGAGTGGTGTCAATCGTAATGATTTGGTTCAGTGTACTTCATTTTTTATTAGAGTAATGCTCCAGAGAATAATATGTGTAAATAAACGTTTTGAAGTGTGATAAAAAGTACCCGAAAAAAGATAATTGTGTCGTTTACTCGAGACATGAAATAATTAAATTTAAGACCTCGATTTATTAAATTATTTAACCAACTCTACTTTATAATATGTTTATCTTGTTGAATATCAGCTCGGACGACTTTATTGTCAATGTCAACATTTTGACTACACAATACATTACCCAACACCGCACAAATAAGAAGATCAAATTTCTAATAATGCCCTGTGTAGATGCACATTAAGTGGAAATTAATTCAACGTAAACGTGAAATAAATATTAACTATTTCCTTCTATTACTTTTTTCTTATGTTAATTATTAGATAAAGTGACCGAAACTTGTAATTAGATTGTTAGTGCCAATGAATGGAAATGTGTAAGTTATACCTTTAAGATTCCAGTAATTTATGGTGTGCAAATGAATAAACTGACATACAACATTTCATTCCCTAGTGCGAGCGTGACTGACTAGCGTAGGTAATTGACTAATTTATTCTGAAATATTAAGTATAAATAAATAAGTTTAAGACTTATGATTGTGTGTTTGGTTGTTTATCCTCCTTGTAACAGTAGTTTTAAACTAGTGTTTGACAGACATAAAGGGAAGAAAATTAAAGGAAACTATTGAACTCAAGAGAAAGTCAACTTGTGAATATACAAGTAGTATGTAAGATAAAACTATATATGTAATACTTTTGTAAACGATTCACTCGTATCAATAATGGTAATGTTTTATTTATTTTTTCGATAACGCGTGTTGTTCGAAAGTTGTGTGTTGACTGTTACATAATGTTTTATGACTGCAGATACAACAATTATCTACTTATTCGGGTTTTAGAACAAAATGTGTGGTTTTTATATAAACGAAAAATTAAGTTTTTATAATAAAGATGCTCGTTTTTTGTTCTTTCAATGATAATAATACGATAATGTTCCATTTAACGATATTTTCAACATATTTAAATAATAAGTATTTTTTAAATCACTCCTTTCAGTTAGTATTCAGCACGATTCAAAATTATTTGTACCTAAGCAATCACTATTTTACGAAAAGATTGCAGTAAAATGTGTAGCATTATTAAATATAAGACTATTTACAGGATCAAATCCTGCGACTTACTTAGACTTTAGGACTAGTGTTACTACTAAATATAAATAAATATTGTCATCACAATTTATAGCCTAGACGCGACTCAGTCGTGTGTATTGTACCTTATGTAAGATGTGTACTCGTCCTTATTTATGACCCACAAGAATGTAAAATGGCTTTTCATTTTGAAATCTATACTAATATTATAAAGAGGAAAGGTTTGTAATTATGTATGTATGTATGTATGGTTTTCACGCATAAACTACTGGACCGATTTCAAAAATTCTTTCACCATTAGAAAGCTGCATCTTCACTGAGCAACTTCATTGCATTTTCAAAAAAATTAGAGATCCTTACCAAAAATGCAATAATGTAACCCAAGGTGTAAAAAATTCCTTAATAAAAATTCTGTCATCGCGTGCGCTGCGGAATCTATTTCTTGAAGTACGAGGATGGTTCTTATGAAAAAAAACGTAAACATGTAGGTACCACGGGCGAAGCCGGGGCGGACCGCTAGTGTAATATAAATTTATATTGATGGCATTATACTTCCCTTTGCATTCAATTTTAAGTCTTATTGAAGAAAGTTTAAATTTCTTCAAACTAATAGTCAAATTCACCATGTCATGTTATCTTATGTTCCTAAATATTCTATTATTTATTTACATTATATTTCATAATGAAAAGTCTTAGTTACTGCGCACATTTTGACCTACTATCAGCGCTTTGGTTGAATATATTTATTACTATGTATCTGAACAAGGCTGTGTTCATAAACCTGTAGGATAATTCAAGATTTAGGCGCTCCAATACACGGCGACTTTAAAAAACAATAATAAATTGATTTGGACACCTTATTGTTGAAGTAACGAAATTAATATTTAATAATGTTTATTTGAAAGTATCGCCGTGTATTGTGGCCATATTTTTGGTTGAGACTTGGATGTAATATTGTATGTTCGTCAAAGTGTTCAACGCACATTTTGCCTTATCTTTGTATTATTTATTATTTTATTAAGTGTGGAAAATGCAATACTTAAATAATGTTATTTTAGTTAAGGATGGTTGACTTTTTAATTTATTGTGTGCACTTACAGAGTTTGTAACTTTGTTGAAAATGTATAAAAGTCAATTTGTTTGAGATATGAATGCCAAAAACATATTATTTAGTTGAGGGATTTGATATTAATTTAAAGCAATAAGACTTGGTTGATGGTTGATAATAAAATATTGTTTACATAAAATCGTTTTATTTCTATACATAACCCTCACATTATAGTGGCCGTTAATTGTTGGTAGGCCCTTGAGATAAGGAAGAATATTGCATAAATATATACATACGAGAAGTATATGTGTCCGTATGTGGTAATAACAATTAAATGTAGGAAAAATGCAAACAAAACAATAATTATTGCACTAGTTATGATTTGCTTACGCATCATAACAACATAAGGTTAACCGATGCCTATCATTAATTACTCAAATCTATCGATAGGTTAATTGTATGTCAATTGCAACACAAACAAAGCCACAGCCACAAAGTTGTTGTGGTACAATTTGAGAGTAAAATATATTATATAAAATCGCCGGCCGGCGGCAGTCGGTGCGGGTTCACCATAGAAAGAACACGTCGCTTCGATCACGTGGTCAGTGGCCCTGACCTCGGTCTCAGCTGACATCAAATCAACAAAAACGTACGTATGAGTTTTATTACTCAAGGGTCATCAATCCTAACCCATAGATAGTCCGTATAAAAATTAGTTATTAGAGTGTCCCAATTGAAAGATGGTCACTTTAATAGCGTTTGGAGCATTCCTAAATGTTGTCCTCGTGAATGTAAACGCTGCGGCCTTGCACGAAAATATTATTGTTCCGAAGTGAGTTCTAAAATATATCATTGAAAACTCTTAATGAAATGTTTAAATTGTTTGCCTACTTTTTGCTCGATATTTTTATTCAAGTAGTTAGTTAATTTATTTTATGTTATGTTTCGTTGATAATAAACCTGTTTCTCATATTATTATAGAATGACTTCAATAGATTACTCCAAAGTGCCAATACAGGAGAAATCCCTGTACACACCACCGTTGGAAGAAGTGGCTGAAGGTAAGTTCGTAATTTAGTTTAGATATTAGTGTAAGAGCTTCTTATGAATTAGAAGTTCTAACTATTAAAGTAAATCATAGTTAGATTTACTTTAGTAGTTAGAACTCTAAAATATAATCCCTTTTTCTATACATTACTTTAAAGTTATAGCCTGGTAGTGTATACACTTTCTTTAAATACTTGTCCGATCTTTAAAAACTGTACAGGATCAAGAATTTTCAAAACCAGTCCAGTAGTTTTTGAGTTATTCTTACCAAAATTAATGTTTAGGATAAATTTTAATAATTATTACCATCAATCTATACCAGAATTAATAAGAGCCTTATAATAATACATATACCTATGTAAAATACGTATTCATCCTAATGTCTGATCACTCTTTGCAAAGTTACATAAAATACATATATTTCTTCCAGTACTATCTCGTGGTCTCCGCAACACGTTCGAGTCGGTCAGCGTCTCTGCAGAAGAATGTCCAGACCTCAGAAAAGCACCATTTGATCTGACCACTCCAGGTTTGTTAATATCCTACTTAAAATTATTTAAAGAATGAAAAAAAATATAAAAATAGCATATACCTACAACCTTATAGGAAAATAGTTAACCATTTTAGTTATAAACAATGAATCAAATTATCATGTGGTATAAAAAACTTGATACTGAAATTTTATGGCTTTGTATTATTAATATTTGAATAAATCAGTAGTATCTTAAATAAACATAGATATGACACAGTAGCTTTTTCGTTGTTGTAATTGAGATTATGTGATGATTGTTATCTCATAGTTTCTTCGATGTTATAAATTATATCTTATGGCGTGTTCATAAGGTGGGGTTTATCTTGTTAAAGTCCTACATTTAATTATGTAAGAACGAATGTTGTAATATTGAAACATAATTATTTACTCAGAATGTAAATAAAAGAAAGAAATATCTCAAAAATATTTTATTGCAAACAATATCGTATTTTTTTAAAGTATACAAAAGTTTTTGAGACAAAAACATAAAACTTTCGTGTCCCAGGGTTGTCAGGCAATGCCAAGCTCATCGAGCTGGGCGGTCCCCCGTACCTGGTGCCGCTGGTTCAGCGCGACAAGATCTACGACCTGGCGGCGCTGCTGCGGCACCTCGCGCGCGACCCCGCGCTGCTGGCCGGCGCGGGTGCGGGACCCTGGCCGTACATTGGCGTTAACTGCGAGGTGATTAATGATTTGATTATTGGACAACAATGAGGAAATCTTTTTAAATTGAAAATAAAACAAATTTGTTTTAAACATAAGAGATGATGCCACAGTATTACAATATTATTTCCTACAGTAAGGAATCGCCTTTGATGTCGCGCGATACCGCCGCCAGCGTAGGTACTTACGCTGCCACACGAAAATACGCTAGGGTTGCAACAAATGGGAAATAAAACAATTGTGATTATTAATATTATGATGAAATCATTTATTCATATGTACATTCAAAATAATTGCGATTATTAAATCTGATGTAATTATTTGTTCATAAATATATAATTACAGATATTGCACTGCTAAATATTATTTACGTGGACACTTTATTTTTGGATGTTCTTAATTGTATATTATAACATTTAACTAAGTAATGCATTTGCATTGGGATGTACAATCTGATTAGAAAATAATGAGGACAACATATACATAGCTTTGATTTTAATTCAACAGATACAATTAATACAATCTTTCTGAAATATTGTTTCCTTCTGGGATTTCAATGTAGATTTACATCCGTAAACGGAACAGTTTGTGCGCGCCATAATAGAATATGTAAGTACATATTATGTATAATAAAATTATTACACAAAAAATACGACTGCGTCGTCCTTTCGCGCTAGGTAAGGCAAACTAAGCGTGTTTGCCTTACGCGGCCCGCGTCGCCCGACCCCCGCCAGTTCCCCTCCGTTTCTCTGCACAAGTACATTCGTCGCACTACTGTAGGAAATATGGTAATACTGTGATGATGCTTTACTGTCCCAATACTTACATTAATAGACAAGTAGTTAGGTAGTTATGTATTAATATACACGACATATTTATAAAAAAATAATTAACAAATCGATCCTATCATTTGCATAATATCTTCGTTCTTCAACGTCTGATACTAGATAATTATTACATATTCAACTATTATTTAAACGATTTTTGAAAAAAGTTATACTATAAGGATTATGAATACAGTAAAACGCCCATTAAACTCATATTTCCTCATATTCTGTCCCTAGGGTATCATAAACATGGCAGTCCGCGACGGCTCAGTGGAGCAAGGCACGCGCATCGTGTCGATCACGCCGGTGGGCGCGGCCAAGGGCAGCGGCCGATTCCTGCAGCAGCAGCTGCCGAATAACGAGACCAGAACCGCGCTGCTTGGGAACTACTTGCTGTCGGAGGGGAAACCTGGCAAGGTTGGTATCTTATATGATACTTTGGCACTTTCGGACAAGTCATACTCAAATAAAGCAACTTAAGTAAAAAGGGGATAATATTTGAAAGCAATTAATAATAAACAAAATATAACATAATGGTATATATTGGAGTTTCGCATTGAAATGAATTTTATGTGTGTGTGATTTCAGGTCATCAAAGTAGAAGTTAAGAAACGTATTGGTCCATCAAACTTCATCACAGCAATCAGAGAAACTTTGAAAGAACATTACGGGGACAAAGTCGTCGGTAAGTCGGCCAATATGCGATAGTTACATTATATTTTAACAAGATTACTGAATTTTATATAACAAACTCCTTTAAGCATTAAATAACACAGATAAAGACACACACAGATAATCAATATATTGGGATTGTACAACCACAACGACACTTAAAAAAATATTAATCTATTTGCTCCTAGGTCTGGGCGGCGCGTTCGTGCTGCGCGCGGGCAAGGTGAAGCACCACGTGATGCCGGACTTCTCCGCCAGTCCGCTCTGCACCGACTCGGACGTGGACGCGTGGCTGCACTACTTCGAGATGACCGCGCCCATCATGCACGTGGGCACGCTGGTTACCGGCGATATGGTGAGAGCGCTAGAAATTAGCTTCTTGACTAGTTATGATAAGAATTTATTTAAATTATTATACATATTTTGTAGCATTACTTTGATCAAGTTAGAGTACTCTCTCTCACATTATGAAATTGAAAATAATTAAAGAAAATATCCATTATTTTAAATATTGATAAAAAAATACACACATATACACATTAAATACAAAAATTTCAAACGACACCAAAAGCCTGTTATATTTTTTACATTGCCCAACCCACAAAATTCCCATAAATGAATCTCAATCCAAAACACCTTATATAAACTGTGCATTCTGCAGGGCCTGGACCTGCGCGTGCAGCACTTCCACGGGTACAGCGCGCAAGGCGAGGGCGGGCACTACCACTACGACACGACGCCGGACGCCGCGCACTACGAGGGCTACTTCGTGCTCGCCGACAGCGTCGTGCGGATCGACCGCCCGGAGGCCACGCACGCTATTGGACGCGATTAATTACGTTTTTAGACGATATTTTTTTCATATTTTTATATTCATTTTAAGTTTAGAACTGCGTAAACGATAAACTTTTATATAAGCCTTGAAATAAAGTGAATGTGTTCATTACAATAATTGTAAGGCATTTTACAAATATATTTAAGGCGAATTGTACATTGTAAATACTCTAGAATCTTTATACGTAATAGAGAAATGATCTGTTAAATGTTAATAAAGTACTTTATTATTGTTACATTTGTGGTTTTATTTTTTCCCTAGTCTACCGTCTATAGTGCTTAAAAAGTATGCTACAACTTATCCGTACATTAAACTTTAAACTAGTTTCCTACCTGCTTCTCTTACATATATTTATAACGTGATCGCGCAAATCCCAGGGCATTTTGTTATACAAAATACAAAAATACAAAAAAAATATTAAGCAATTAATAAATATACAAGTTAAACTCATCATAAATGAGATGGCCCGTTTCCGTTTTGACAGTTCATTCATACCCATGTTCTCTATTTGCTACCCTACCAATCGAAATTTTCTTAAGAGCGTTCATGCCCTAGAATCTGATTATAGCCGGAAATGCTGATTTCAGAACTACGAAAAAAATATGACTTATTAAGTTTTTAGTAATTTGCCACTTCATAATTTGTTTCTTGGCAGAAAAACATTCTACATTTTGTGTATAGTTTTCTTCTTCACGGGCTTCTTCACGGGCCGTTTTTTGAATTCATGGTCGAAGCTTAGTAAAATTATTAGACTCCCGTCTGTATTGACGTTATATTTCAATTAACCGAGTAATTTACTAGTTCTTGTCTGAAAAAATACTCCAATATATTTAATTTTCATTCAAAAACAATCCACTCAAACACGCGTATATAAGTTGCGCGTGATTTTTGCTTTAAATGCGTGGTAAGTATTTTTTATTTTGTTTATGTCTACATTAGTAACTATATTAAAGTGTTTAAGAATATAATAATAAAATGTAAGTAAACAAATGTGTATTTTTTTTACAAAGAATTATTTAAAATTGCTCTAAATACGGCTTGAAATGAACTTGCGCTACCGTAGTACAATCTTTACTAATATTATAAAGCTGAAGAGTTTGTTTGTTTGTTTGAACGCGCTAATCTCAGGAACTACTGGTCCGATTCGAAAAAAATTCGGTGTTAGATAGCCCATTTATCGAGGAAGGTTATATGCTATATATCATCACGCTAAGACCAACAGGAGCGGGCAATGCGGGTGAAACCGCGCGGCATAGCTAGTATACAATATACATTATCGTAATACTGTGCTCGCGTTCAGTAACGGCCGGTACTACCTAGTCCTATACCTATTTCTTGCTCTGTGGCATGTCTGTGGCCGGTACGCGTTGAGCGGGAGTAACGCTCATTTTTCATTGATGGGTAACTACCGCCACGCCCACTCAGCTAAGTGTTGTGTGATTGATTTTTTGAATGAATGAATGATTTTTTCATACTGTTCTCAAACTATTCATAATCGGTTAAGGCAAAAAATAATCGACCAAGATTTTTTATGATAATTTTGTACACACAAGTATAGATAGCTACAGTCCTCTAGCACTTATGGAGAACTTTGCGGGCTGCAGCACATTTGCATAATAATGCCGGGTGAAGTTTACACTTCCAATCGAATGATTTGCTTTAAGGTAACTTTAGGAATAGACTTTTACTGTTAAGTATCCGATCGCAAAGTAGATGCTCAAGCATATAAATATTGAATCCATAAAAAAATTGATTCCTTAATTGCATTTATAATTTGATTTAAACTTCTTAATTATTATTACTGCCATAATGGTTACTCTCAAAAACATTGGGTATATAAATAAAAAACATTTCTCTGTGATATTCTATATTTACAAGTGATGGCGTTGTACAAAAATTAGAAAACTAACAACAACGATTCGCTGCCGATCGTCCGCAGCGAGAGGACCGGCCTTCATTATCATTTTATTTCATTTCATTGCAATTTGCGTCTAATAATTAACTTTCCAATATTCTAAAATACATTTTTATTTCATGTTAACGTCTAAACAAAATAATTATTTTAATAACAAATTCATGATTTCCTTTAACACAGTCATATTTAATTGATAAATCTCATGATATAAAATGTAGTGACGAAATGTATGTCTCAAAATTAAAAATAGTTTACACAATGATTAATAAAAATATTTTAAAATAAACGAACCATCTTCGTACAATCCATGAAAACGTTCCAAAATTTAATTAAATTCGTCCATAAAAATATAAATGAGTCTTAAAATACGATTTCGATATATAAAAATAGCATTAACTATAACTATGTATTTACAAAAACAATATTATGAATAAGTACATCAGTGCTAATGAACTAAGCGACCGTCTAGAACATTCGACACATGTACCAGTAGTCTCAAATATGTACTTCATCAAGAATCCTTACTGATAATTGAATTTTCTCTTTTAAATCAGTAAAAACTTTAAAACTATTACGGTAGTATAATAAAACGATGGACGTTACTCGAGTTCACAGTTCTGGAATGTTTAATTTATTTTATTACCAAATAATATAAAAGAATATTCATTTACATCTATTCAAGGATTTAAACGACAATTGACTTCAGTTACCTTTGCGTGAATTTATAACGTACGTGTGTCGAATCTTAGACTAATCTAGGAATGAATTTAGCTCTTTAGATATAGGCTTTATTGCCCATTACATTTAATAATTTTATACAAAGAATTAAAAAATAACGGAAAAAGTTTTATTCCCCTATTTTTCTGATTTTTTCTTGTTTTATAAACTTATCCACCCAAAGTTTAGTTCATTAAGGGCCGATTTTTCAATCCTTGGTTAAAATTTATCCGTCCAATAAAGTATTACACGAACATTTTAAAATGTCACCTGTAAACTGTCATATACGGACAATTAGAATACATTTTTGAAATGGTAGTTTAATACGTTATTCGATGAATAAGTTTTAACCAAGGATTTAAAAATCAGCCCTAAAAATAATTACGGGCAGAAATCGTGTTTTAATTTCGTTATAATTTAATTTTTTTCGCTTTCATATAATAGGCAATAAAGAGGATTTTAAAGATAAAACATGTAAGAATAAGCCTTTCTAAATCATATCACTATCAAAATATAAAACAAGAGAAGTAGACTAGAACTCAAAAATCCTCAAAACTAAGATTTAGTCAAGTCTGTTTGCACAGCCTAGTTCCTTAAGTTTCTGGCTCCTGACTCTATAGCAAAATAGTTAATAAAAGGTGCTTTAGGGTAATTCCGGATGGTATAAGTCCAATAATGTAAAATTCTCGAATGATTGCTTTAAAAATATGATTGTTATTTTATTCAAGCCTACACATAAGTCGAAACTAAAATTTACCCAACATTCACAATTACCCTAATGCACTAAACTTCAATAACATTGATTTTTAATTTTTCGCTTTTTTTAAGCAGTTAGATAACGTCAAATTGGAAGCATACAAATTGTTAATTATTATTATTGAATGTTGAAAATTTTCTTGGACAATATATTCGGGAATTAGACATATTTAAGAAAATAATATATAAGGAATATAATAACTAAATGATGTTGAAAATTGATAGATATATAAGTGATTTTAGTCATATTAAAGAGTAATTTAGATTTGCAATTTCACAGCTAAATATTGTCCTTGGAGGCAGGAAATAGTCCTATATTGGCGTAATGGAGTAATGTCCTTTGCATTGGGCAGGATTAGGTATAGAGCTTTGGAGGGAATGGGAGATAGAAAAGGATGATTGGGCAGACGAGCTTTACAGTGCTGAGTTGAAATAAGTGGAACAAGCCCCAACTCATATAGGTTGGGGACGTGGGATAGGCGCGGTAGCGGAGGAGATAATGGAAGGGAACAAAGCTAGCCCGGGGAAAAAGGTGGATGGCTGAGGATCGGTAGAGCAGATGCAGAAGAGGACAATGGTACTTGGCGTAGAGCTAGGGTGGGGTAGATAGGGCTCAGGAGCGCAAGTAATACCATATTGTGATATGCATAGGGGAGAACTAGTATTGGAGTCAAGACCGGAAGAAGCGCACAGCGCGCACGACGTACTGGCGGCAGATGGGGCACTCGGCGAGCTGCTTGGCGCAGGCGGTGCAGGCGGCGATGTGGCCGCACTCCAGCAGCACGCACTCCAGCGGCGCCGCGAAGCAGATCTTGCAGCACTCCTCCAGCGGCAGGTTGTCGATCTCTGCACCCATACCGACAAATATACAGGGTGTCCCACCGTCGGTATTCTAAGCTCAATAGAGGTTATAGTTTTGCATACGCTGAGTACGTAAAAAATACTTATAAAATTCCAGATGCATTTGTTTTTCAAATAGATGAATTCTTAAAACTCTTTGTCTACACCCCTAACAAGCAACCCGCCCAACTTTGCCACTCGCACGTGAGCTATCGTTTAAGATTATGTTTTCATAGACAAAATGCTCACATTAGCGAAGTGTTATATGCGGGCTGCGCGAAGCTAGAGAAGAAAACATGAATTTTAAGGAAAAATTTATAAAAAAAAAAATTGCCGTTATTTTGTTATTTAAATATTTTTTACGTGATCAGTGTATGCAAGACTACAAGTCCCTTCGCGCTTAGTATACCGATAGTGGGACTCCCTGTATACCCATACAACAATGAAATATACTAGTGGCATTGACGTACAATAAATTACTAGACTCTCAATCACGTTTGAATCATAATCGTCTCAAGAAAAACTCATCCTATTCGTGTATTAGGCAATTTTCTATGAACGATATAATTGATATTGAACATTAATGCCGCGAATTAAGGTGCTAATGTCAATGTATGTTTTATACAAGACCACTTGAAAACTATTTAGAACCTTTTAAAATGAATCTAGTTATTGATAGTTCGTCAATAACTGATGTTGGTGAAGTAGTTGACGAAATTAGCATACCAGAAGATTTGTTTCTTTCGATAGTTGATTGTTGTACTTGTGTTCTAATATCCAGAGCAAGCTACGGTAGTGAAAACATAAAAACTAACAGAAAAAAACGCAAAACTTTTTCTTTCAACCTTATGTCAAACCATTAATATTAACTATGAATCATAAACTAAAATCCCATTTGGGAGACATCAATTGATATTGGTTTAATAACAATAAGAAAAAGTTCGACGTTAAGCATTTGATAAGGTTAACTCAGTAATATTCTTGCACAATTATTTGAAAAGTATAAAATTTTCATGTATATAAACATTCAACATTGTACAAAATTTGCTATATAAATAATTATGCAACAAACTAAATAAGATTTTTAAAATACCATATGGATAAAATCAGGAGTACCTCAAGGGTCATATCTTGGACCACTGTTTTAAACTGTAACTTTGAACTACACAATTTATGAAGTACATACTTTTAATATGAACTGACCATCTTTATATTTAGCGTGGTCCCTCCACAGCATTTTGGCCCTCTCGAGCAGGTCTTTCCGCTCGAGACAGCCGCGGTACTCCACGCGGTTGCGGGTTAGTAGCTCCTTCAGTTGTTTCACATTCAACGCGTCTAAATCTGACGCTTGCTTTATGTTCTCCAGGTTTATATGCTTTGGACTATCTGCAAAGTTTACAAAGGATTAAACTAAACAAATTCTGTGATTCACAATCCCGCTCAAAATATGTTTGAAACAAAACTCTGCCTATGTGTCTATTGGTCTTTTAATGAGCGAAAGCAATAGATCATAGTATCCAAAAGATTTTTATTTTTAATATTGACCATGGTCTACAAACAAATTTGACATTCAACTACCCTTTTACTCTTACACAAAACTAAAATATTTATACAAATAACACTGTAAAATTGTCTGAGGCAAAACTCTGCCTACCCGTCTACAAAGCAGTATTTCATTAAAGGTAAACAAAAATAATTGAACATTCCTCCCACGAAATTAGGTGCGAATAAATATTTTAACATTACCAACACAACTACATTTTCCAACAGTCTAACAGCACATAAACAACAAAAAACAGCACATAATCCTACCATCCTCATCCTTGATCCCATCCTGCATGATGGGCTCGTCCTGCAGACTTGCAGTGTCGGAGCGCGCGGTGTCGGCCGACTCGGGCCGGTACAGCTCCAGTTCGGACGCAGCACGCTCGATTATACGCTCGCTTGAGTTGTTGGGGGGTGGGATAGTGTGGCTTGTGATTAGCACTTCTGAATCTGTGGATGGATGTTGTATTTAAATTTTTGTTTTATGCTGAGAGCAACTACAGTTTCTAGACAGCTCATTTCTATTGAAACTCCTTTCAAAATCGGTAGAAAATAATGTATATGTGAAATTTGATGATTAGACACACAATAAACAACTGGATTCGCCCTAATGCTTAAAAATTGGCTGAAGCAAAACTCTGCCTATGCTTGTATTAGACAGAGTTTTCTAATAAGCGATACTTAGACTTTGAACTTTACTGCCATTGGTGTAATCGTTTCATAGTGCCACAGTGTAGACATGCCATTCCTAGTGGAGTTATGGTGCAATCATGCCGTAACAAAGTGTCACAGTGGTGAATTGGCAACTACACTACCACAGTGGATGATTTACCATTGGGCAGCGGCTCAGCAGGCGGTCGTGCGACAAACTCCCAGCCGGTATCATCCAGGTCCTCTATCTCGAAGCAGTCGGTTGTATCCACACGCGCGC
>CAJQZM010003690.1:0-14180 GCA_907164665.1 Colias nastes | reverse complement strand
TCTTGGTCTTGCTAAAAATACGCGGTCTTGTTCTTGGTCTTGGTCTTTCAAAAACGCAAGAACAAGACCAAGACTGCAAGACCAAGACTGAATTTGGGCAACACTACATAAAACTCATGTGCGTCATACTTCTATTAAAATCTGACCCATAAAGGTAGTAGTTAGTACCTAATAAAATTTTCAAACTGTACCTAGTTGTTAGCCTAAATCATGAATACCTTCTGGCTTCTACAATTATTTTAATTCCACAATAAAAGTAATATCATTAGAGATCAAAAAAATTCAGACCACTATTAAAATCACTACATAGTATAGAAAAAAGTGGCTTCCCGCTGTCTATCCCTTTACATTCCTAGAAATTATAACTACGCAACGGATTTTGATACGGTCTTTTTTATTACATAGAATGGTTAAAGAGGAAGGCTTTAGTATATAAGTTATTAACGCTACAGTAGTCGCGTGGTCTACACGTGTAATCCAGTGATACAAAATGGCAAATTTCTAATAGCTTTCTAGCAGCTGACGAAGTCGCAGACGGAAAGCTAGTATGTAAATTATAAATTTCCAAATAACATAAATACAAAGAGATATGACTAAACAACTCCCGATCTTTGCATTTAATCCCTTATCTCAGAGTTCTTAACTATTACTATAACAGAAGTCTTAATAGCTATTTGAGTCAATTGTACAGTATCAAGGAGAATTAGTCAGATCCGGTGTGAAATGGAAATGAATTGAATTAAGGCTTGCGGAATTGAGGCTCCATCATGCTGATTGGTAGATAGTGATTGGACAAAAGTGGATTGGGAATTGAACTGTTTGAATTACATAATAAGCGTTGCCATTTTTGTTACTGCTCTGGGTTTAGACGTGGTTGAAATGATAGATAAATGAAATAGATATATAAGTTTGCGTACACTGTTTATAATTTTTAAGAATACGACGAAAATTAAATTACCTGACAGTTTTGTTGTTAATTTTACAATACGGTTACGTTACGGTAAACCTACATGTCCTTTCTTTTAATGGTTGCCTGGAATAGATTGTGTTATAGTAATAAGGCCGCGCTTTGTACACTCACCATATTTTTATTAAATTTTAATTTAGTTTTTTTATGTTTTAGGATTGTTCAATATAGAAAATTATTATTATTAATTATTATTCAATAGTGAAAACCTCAACATTTTAGAAAATAAAACCTTAAAGAGATGTATCTGTATTGCCAGTACAGATTTGTATGTGAAAAGTTTGTTAAATTTCATTTGACAATAAAAGAGCAAACTTAATAACTCGGGACATGAAAGCAATATCCACACTAAAAGCGTTTCGGGTTTGTACGGGGAATGTCATTTAAAAAAATATTTTTCCCCGTTTCCCATCTGCCTGGGACAAATTACTCTATCTGTCAGGGATCATGATCATATCGGGAAAAACATGGGTGCTGCTAGGGCTGCCAACAATATTTTGGAGTTATTTTTCAACATGCGTTGTGATTTTAATCGTAAATCTTTAAACGTGTATAATTACATTTGTAATTTCTATTAAGTTTGTTAAATTTTAGAACAGATCATGCGATCTCTAATTACTCTACAACTACAATTTTTTAAGTGAATAAGTAAATCGGGAAAAATCCATGAGATTGCTATGACGAATATGTAAAGGAATAGGCGTCAAAAGTAGTAGCAGAATAAAATAACTCCAGATCCTATACTAGTAGTGATATTCGTACTATAGCCATAATGGGGAACCATCTTTAAATAAAATTATCATTATGTATCCGTAATTGATCTATTTATTTAAATTTTAATGAACATGCAGAACATGTAAGCAAAATGAACCTTGTTCACATGTCTCTAGATTTTCCTTTATAAGAAATATAAATAGTTCGATAAACTAAGCAGTGGCAGCCCTATCGTGAACTTAGTACTTGCACCTTATGGTTTGGTGATAAAGTTCACTCTGGGGTTCATTAGGCATGTATTGGAAGAGGATTATGCGATCTGATGAATTATTTTGCAGCGGTCGGAGGCTGTTTATACAGGATGTTTCCATCAATTACGTATATAACGGTTGTTAGGGTAACGTGGAAAAACCGTTCGATATTCGTACGTGAGGTATGGAATTATATAAATTGAATTGTAGTATCTCGGGTTTTTGATGTTTAAGTTTACAGTGCAATAATGTTTATGGTAAAAGAAATAATTACATAAGTAGGATTAAAATAAATGTGATTTGACGACTATTTTTAGATCAAGTTTTTTGGAATATGCCTTCAATACGATAGGAACATTAAAAATATTAATTATAACATCACATATTTACGTTATTGTTGAATTCATTCAATCAATCCTTTTTTTTTTGTATTTCTTATTCATAAGCCTCTATTAGTTTTATCACAGTCAAGTAAAACATGAGCAAAATGTACATAATATTATGTATCATCATCAAAAATTCATGAAACAAATAACTTCATTATGATTGTATAGCGTCTATCCTTACCAATTACTCATCAAATCATT
Organism: Colias nastes; assembly: GCA_907164665.1. Taxonomy (NCBI): domain Eukaryota; kingdom Metazoa; phylum Arthropoda; class Insecta; order Lepidoptera; family Pieridae; genus Colias; species Colias nastes. Next base: position 11,661 of record CAJQZM010003690.1, on the reverse strand, counting down.
CACAGAGCAATTTTATTCCACCAAAACAAACTGCATTTACCTTAGGATCAAATGATTGATGTAGGACTGATGTCTCCAGTAATGCCGTGGAAGATTGATCGGCTCCCGAGAGCTCCACACTTACGAATGCTATCTAAAGACTTTAAGATTATGATTTCAGTGACAGTTCAATAGCAATTCTGTATGGGTAGTCGTGAATGGCATGCAAAAATGGTAGGCATTATTGGTTGGATATGGCAAGGGAAAACATATGAGTTGAAACGTATGAAATATTAAAAGGTATAATTAGTGGCAATGTTATCTATGTAAATTAGGTTCAAGCCTATTGTTAAATGTTATTAGATTTATTCTAGTATTAATTGTCACGGCTATGCTACTTAGATAGTGTTCGTATAAAAAAGTTTAGGTATCAAATTCACCATTAAAACGAAAAAAAACATTGTGTATGTAAAGCAAAAATGAACCAAAAATAAGAGAATGTTTTACTTAAAAGCATTAGAAACATAAGTATCCAAAGGTTCAAACAAAAAATCAAAAGCCTCTTCAGATAAAATAGCTCGACTTTTCAACGTTATCTTAAGTCTTTCATTTGCCTTAATCCTTTAGAATTTAAGGGGAAAAATTCCTTATTATTTAATAGCTGGAGTTTTTATAAAGTGCGAACGTCCTCCAGGGTTTGTGAGACTAAATGTTGTAATTAATTTGACGTGCCTCTTGTCTCCGTAATGACGGTTCTGGATTAAGGTGCTTCTTACGTTGGATTACGCTGATGTGAATTATCATTTTGAGTACGAAATTTTGGAAGATGTATGCTTGGTTACGCAATGTAACAACATTTGAAGCTTAGTTACAATGTTAGATGAGTATACCAGTGAATGATAGTTTTCGAAATGACTTATATTTTCTATTTTCTTCTATCAGATATCATTAAAAAGTATCTGGATAAAGAAGTCTTTCAAAGTGTGTAAAAATCAATTTACATTAAAAAAATAGCGGTCCGCCCGTGGTACATTTTAACGTTTTCTCTCCATAGGAACTATCCACGTACTTCAAGGAATATTATAAAAAAATAATTAACGAAATAATTTAGAAATTAAAGCGTGGCGGGGTCTAACCGTGACCACGCTTGCTGTAAAGTGTTCGAAACGTCGGGAAAATAATATAATGAATAGATCGCGTTTAAAATTCGTTAAAAAGTCTTTAATTTCTAAATGTATAATACTCGCGTAAAATCAAACACTAGAAAATATTAACGAAATCAGTTCAGCCGTTCACGCGTGATGCCATGAACATGAGATATGGAATATTTTTTCTTTGGAAAATAACAAGTATTGTCATTAGACCCGTAGACATATTATGGCGTTTAAAACGTCGTGCTTTCCTGCTATTCCCTAGAGATGGTCTTTGATTCAGTCCCCTTACAGACGAGACAGAAATCTGAGGACAAGGAAAGAACAATTAATATTAATGAATGAATTACATCGGAAATTGTAGAGCCCAAAAATATAATATTTATCGATGCTTTGAATTTTGTACTATATAAACGATTTTTATTTAAGTTTTTCATCCGGTCTATTTGTACCAAATTCCTATTAGATATAATATGTATGTGTTCAAAATTTCATTTAGATTCGAAAAATTGCAAAAAGAATGAAGATGAGTGTGTCGAATGCGTGCGGAATCGCGAACACTCGCGCTAGCGCGAGCACAACGTAGCACGATGATTATCCAAAGGAATATCTTTATCTCAAACTAGCGGTCCGCCCCGGCTTCGCCCGTGGTATATGTTTACGTTTTCTCTACATAAGAACCATCCTCGTACTTCAAGGAATATAATAAAAAAAGAATTATCGAAATCGGTTCAGCCGTTCTCGAGTTATGCGCTTACCAACACATTTTGCGATTCATTTTTATATATAAGATAATATAAGATTATCTTAGGTTCAAGAGATTAGCACAAATCAACAAACTTCAGCTCTGATATTAATATAGATGTGGATTAACATTTAAATAATCCAGCTTTCGCATTAATAGTGTAGATCTGAGATTCAAACACTAAATATTTTAAAGGATATATAGCGATGGCGTAGTTTCGTTGCGTATTCAGTTTTACGCCTCTAAGTGCACGTTCGTATCATATGTAAGGCAGGAAGATATTAAGGTGTGGGGTACAGTGGGATCTATTTATTTATTTTTCATGTGATTAAGGCTAACAACTTACCCTGGCAACCAATAAAGTCTAGAAGCATACAGAACGATCATCGATCGGCACATATTTTTACTAGACAATAATTCTATTTTGGCTCGAGATCAGTTCATAAAAAATATGCTTTACTTAAAAGAAACGTAATCTTTTAATTTTCTTAGTGCCATTAACTTATAGCCAGCTCGTTGATTCACTATTTTATAGATTCATGTTTCAGCATTCATTTTTAAAATTAATTGTTGCTGTTGTATTCGGGTATGTTAGTTTATAATAAAACACCAGTATCAGTAAGTAGACTCAGGGGCACATCCGCGCCGCAGTCCGCTCAAGCGATATATATATATATATATTAAGCAGAGGCATATTTATTAAGAGAAAATAATACCAAACGTGTAATAAAGTATCTAAATGCAAAAGTTGCTATTATGTTATGAAATGAGCATACAAAGCTCATTGCACCCCCATCCTTAGCAACGTGAGTGTGGTCGCGACTGGGCGTTAAGCACAATGTGCAGATTTAAAATTCCATTTCCGCGTACGTGATCGCGTCAGTTTCGATCCGGATCCGCGGATCCCGGGATCCTGTTTATATTATACACTAGCTGTGATCCGCGGTTTTACCCGCGTGGCTACACTCCTGTTGGTCGTAGCGTGATGATATGTAGGCTATAGCCTTCCTCGATGAATGGGCTATCTAACACCGAAATAAATTTTTAAATCGGACCAGTAATTCCTGAGATTAGCGCGGCCAAACAAACTCTTCAGCTTTACAATATTAAGTATAGATACTATGCGGGATCCTGCGAGGCGCCGCGTCATTTGGCATCATTTTGAGCGTTCATTGCGTTATTTGGCGGAAAGAACACGTGATTGTAGAATGAAATAAATGGCGGGTTTTAGGTATACTTGTGTTAAGAAAGGTGTGTCTTTTTATGTATTCAGGCTTTTTATGTGTATGTATTCAGTATTTTAGGTTATGTAGATATATTATTAGTAAAAAAGTTCTTACACGTTCTTAATGAGCGCATTGATCTGTACAAACGATTTTCCAAACCGCTTTCCATTCGAAACTATAAATTAAATGTTAAAAACGAAATAGTAAGACAATAGGAGCGGTTCATTCCGGTCAATGCACATTTCCTTGCCCCAGCCGATATAATGAGTTGACCGCCGCGCCGGCCAAACCGCCAAGATGCCTTCGCCTTTTAATGAATTTAACAAAATACTGCAAGAGATAAGTATATTTTACTATAAATTCAATTTTGTCGTACACAATGTTTCGTATAAATTTTGTTTGTTAAAAATTTAATCAAGGACTTAAATTTACTTAAAGAAATAAATTTTTTATATTGCTATTTGTATGTGTATTTTGTATGTTAAAGACTACATGTAGTATGTAGTTCTATTGCTTTACCATTTTTTTTTTCATGTTTTGTAGGTACCTGCATCCGACCACACAACCATTTTTATAAATAATATCTCAATTAAATATAAAAAGAAACTTTCGTTTTGAAACATATTTACGAACTATACAGTATCTGTATTATAAAACACTATGTACAAATTATGAAAAAGATTGCTATTGATTATTAGAAACCATCGTTATAGTCATTTTATATGTTGCTTAACTATCATTAGAGAAGACAATTCATTATTAGTGCAGAGAAATGATAATTATTGCTTAATTAAAAGTTCAAGAGCAAATGTAATAAATTTATCAGGTTGCAAAGAAAGAGCTATTGTATATTTTATATAAAGATCTCTTCACTCTAATGGAGCTAAGACTAATTAATTTAACACAAGAAATAAATTTTATCGTAGAGTGATATTGATAAATACTGAACATAAGGGGGCTTTTCCACCAATAATGTGCGAGGAGGTGTTTGTTATTTATATAATATAGGTTATTTACCTAAATAAATACTCTTATTAATATTTAAATTTTAACAACAATAATGTATAAATTGCCTTTTAATCCTTTACTGTATAAATACAATAAAAATACCCACGCTAGAACAAAAAGAAAAATGGTGGTAATAAGCAATTTTATTCCGTGCTCATCTTGAAAATCTTTCAACGTATAAAACAATGAATTCCCATTGTAATTCTGCGCGAGTTATAATTCTGCAGCATTTAAATATAATTTAATATTCCAACGGTCGTTACAGTCACTTGGAAATTAGCATAGTTGAATGTTTGATTAGCCTTTCCCAGTAAAACACAGTTCTGACCTATTAAGTGTTCGTTAATTGCGAATTAATGCATACTACTAGTGTCATTTGCGCGCGAAATCTCATAAATTGCGCGAAGGGAGTTGCCATTTGCAAATGGCCGCTTCAGTTTCGGTTTTTCGCGGTTGATTAAAGTTTGGCGAAGTTTGGAGTTATTGTAATCTGAATGAAGATTAGGGTAATTATCTTCTAACCAAATCTTTAACTTGTAGCTGTATATATAGATTTATAGAAACTGCAATAGATTTTTCTCATTATTCACATTAATGAACACATTTAGTGTACCTATATAAAAGGTAAATAATCCAACAGAGAGTTAACCCCTCAAAACTCGAGAAGCTCTTAAACGTAGAATTATTTTTACCCTCCAAAGTCCCTCACAACCTCGCCATAAACTTGTACATAGCAATTGTTTCGAACGAGGTCTGAAACTGCTTTGATTTATAAATATTATATGGTACATGGCACCATAACATCATAACACGGCTGTGGCATGAGGCCAAAGGTTGTCGACAGCTGGCGGACTCTCATTTATTTATTATTAATAGAGACCACGCAATATTATATTCATGTACCTATGCAAATACTAGCCAAAGGTTTATAGCTCATGATTTAATGTGTAATTAATAGTCCTACGCAATACGTTGAAAACGTGAATATCAATATGTGAATATTTAAGTAGAATGGTATGTAATTTGCTTTTGTACTAAGTATATATTGTATTATGAAACTGTAAGGTAAGGGATCGATTATTTACATTAGATATATTGAAACTACAAAGAGGTTAGAGGTGTATTAATAATATATTGGTAATATTAAAACGTTCGTGATTAACTTCAAAACATTAGAAGGGAGTTAATAATTGGAAAAATGAAAGTGCTTGCTTTGGTTTTCTTCGGGCAATAGGTATGCATAGAAATTAAACTTAACTCGTCCTAATAGTCAAATAACATAATTAAAGAAATTCACTTAAGCACATAAATAAGTTAATAAAGTATAAGTTTTTTTTTAACTTCATACATAGAGGGTATTTATTATTGAAGATAAAGGCTTTAAACACATTATTACTTCCATCTAGGTGTTACCACAGACTACTAAATAATTATGTACTACGTTGTTACGAAGCATATTTATCATCATGTAATTTTTATATCTACCTACTTAAGGATAATATTATGACTGGGGGCCATTTTTTCGCTATTTAGCCGCGAAATTGACGGGGGCTTGAGGACTTTATGTAAGGCGGTGTACAGAATGATAGAATGCTACTTTAAATTAATCGAAGTTCAATATTTACTGAATAAATTCGTCCAATAAAAAGCTTAGTTTAAGACGCATGATGTATTAAATACGTTACGTTCTGTATGATCTGTTACATGGCAGGAATATTGATTAATAAAGTTCTATGTAAATGAATTTAATTAATTTAATTGTATTTATTAGTTAACAAATACCCTTATAAATATGAGATTTATTTTTGTACAAATTTCAAAAAAACTTGGTTTAAAGCAGTTTAATTCTGTTATCTATAATCTGATGTTCTCGATTTTAATGATTAACAAAGTACATCAACTTGAATATAAGACGTAAAAAACAGGTTTATGTGCAACCGCCCTAAAGGCTATTTTAAACGTCAAATGCAGGATACCATAGCAACTCTTTTACACTATCACATAATTGACGAGGGGCAGAGAAAGCTTAATATTTGCACTATAGTTCGGGGTAGTTTCATAAATTTTTTACTACTTTAAAAATATTTTAAAGAACAGAAAAATGTGGGTTGCTGTTACCTTAGCAATCGAATTTCTTTCCCCCTTTCAGTTTTAAGACTCATTCCTATATATTTTGTATAGAGACTTTATTATTGCCTTTTCTGCTAAAACTCACAAGAAAACATTTAAGCTACTACTTACTTAAGCACTTATAAAATAGAACCCTTCACTAAACTACAAGGAAAATATGATTTTCTCTACCAAGAAATAGTTAATAAGTTTTAAATCATTAGCATTTCTCGGAAACTTATTACCGGGCAATTTCCTTCAAATTAAAATTAAATTAGTTGTCTTTATTTTGTTTTGTGTATTCTAGAGTTAAATAGTCTTAAGTCATCAGTTAATTGGTCAGGTCTAAGCTCTGGAGGGAAGCCAAAACGGCGCTCGTAATAGTAAAATAAATTATACATTTATTTATGGTGCTTGCTTCCAAAAAACTATTGCTAGCCAAATAAGTATTATTGTCAGCAAAGTGGTAATAAATTGAATATTTACGCATCTAAAATTATTGAAGAACGTGTTTTATAATGTTATTTTAACTTTAAGCTTTTAATCTGTTTGTTTTGTCCTTTAAATGAAAGTTTAATGAAATCATTATACCTTATTCTGTTTCGTGTTCGTGTTAAACAAGAAAGAACATCAGAAGGGAAAAGAACTTCATTGCATATCCCAGAGCAGGAGCGTTTTTAAATAATAAACGATCACAAGCACAGCATACTTGTCAATCAGATAGACTGCAAAATGCATCATCGTACACATATATCTTACCAAATCACTCCATCATTTCATCAATAACAAAATAATCAATACTCAATCACGAGGAGATACGAATGGACCATCGTTTAATCTCAACACACGGGCAGAACGATTTTATCGCTGACAGCAATTATTAATAGCCAAGGCTTTGCCGGATTACCTCTGCTACATAGTGGCTTAAGACCCATCTCACCTATACAACCCTTTTTAATTACTCGAGCAAGGATTTACAGCTAGATTACAAAACAAATTTATATCTACTTTCCTAACGAATTATTAGAAGGCAAAGCCGGAAGGCATCGCGTGATTCGAAATAGCAGCCAATTTTATATTTTAAGCCTTATTTTTTAATTGGTAGGATTTAATTTTGATTGCGGGCAGGATCAGCGTTACGTTGTTCAATTTGCCCTTATCGCGATGTTTACAAACGTTACGAGATTATCAAACGCTTTGATGAATAATTGTTGCCTTGACGTCGCTCATACCGACAATTTGATTTTAATTGTTTGATATTAAAATATGTTAAGTGGCGAATGGTCAACTTTAAACGCATTTAATTATTATGAAAGGGGCAAAAAATTAAACGTGAAGTATTAATCTGGGTCATAATCTATGTGTTAGCTAAGTTGTAGGTACAGAGCTTTTTTATTAAAGATCTACAAAAAAATTAACAAATCAAATCATACCACTTTCAGATAAACTATTATATTTAGTACTTTTGCTTCGTTGATATAAGTGGTAATTGGAGCCAATATATCGTTTTTTAGAATAAAATATCTTAATCGAGGAAGATACTAATAATTACCAACATTCATGTATATTGAAAATTATAAAAGAAAAGTCATTTATTAAACTAAAAGAGACGCCAGAAATATTCTTACAATTGCAAAGTTATAAGAACATAATTGGCTTGAAGTCCATAGAAGTACTAACTGAATCTCGTTGACCCATTAAAGGTCTTGTGAGTTAAAAATAGCATAAAATATTAACTTTGTCCTTCACCTGTATTTCTTAATCTATCCTTTGAAATTTATAAGGAATCTTTAGCTTTTATATAATCGACGTAGATTATTTTCGTAATCCTTAGATAGGTCTTTATAATGTTAAATTATTTGATAGAAACTTCTAGTTATACATAACTCACTACTTTTCTCGACTACCTACCTGCGTTACCATTCTACACAATTGCGCTATTTATCTATATTAAATGACGACGCGACGGTTTTAATGTTGGTACATAATATGATCCCTTTTCGGAAAATAAGCATCAATAAATTTTAAAATAGACTCATATAAAAAGAGATTATAGAAAATATTATATTATGTACAGTTCGTAACTCTGACCTGACGTAAGATATGAAGCACAGTATGAAGTTAACGCATTGCACAGATAGTAAATATCAGAGAATATTTGAAATTTTATCTTTTTTTTATCAGCTGTAGTTTTTAGCAGCTTTTGTAGCTGACAGAATGTGATATTACTAATAGATTGATATTGGTTGGTTGATTATTATTAATAGTATGATTGCTGATTTATGTTATACTCATTAAAAACATACTGGTACCTATTACCTCTTACAAATGTTTCAAAAAAGCTGTGTTTAATTTTAGGGCTGAAATTAACTTCCATGAAAATGAACATTGCAATTTTCTTGAAACAAGCGCATTTAAAAAGTTTTCATCCATCTAATGGTATTTTATGATATTTATTATTTGGTTACTTAATCAATGTCATATTAATTATTGAGTAGGAAATTTCATGAGAATAATTACAAATAAATAAAGATATTTCTAGTATCTGAAGGAATTCATATATTAGAAATATCTTTATCTTTATTGTGGAAACAATGCTCAATTGCAACACTCAATACACAATACTCAATCGACGTTACGGTTAACACCTAAAAAAAATAAAGCACTTAAAATCGATCTCTACATTTTATTACTCTGTGTCCATTCAACACGCCCGATTAAACTTTGCTCCAGCTGATGCGATTTGTTATTTAAATAACCTTAGATGTAGAACTCAACATTTTATATTTTTAACCGACTGGGACAAAAATAGCGTGGATTTTAAACGATTCGTGTTAGAATGCGAGAATTAAATAAATATCGCAGATAAGTGCCAGTGTATTTAGTTTGAAAGTTGTAAAAATTGTGAAAAATTGTAGTCAGGTATTTTATATATTCGCTCAATATTCCTTTGATAACAATCAGTACAGTAGATGGTCTATGAGAGACTGAAAATTTAATGCAAATGAGAATTTGTGTCTCAAAATATCAGTGTAATGACATTTACTTTTTTCTAAGATCAGGAACCAGTCAGCTAAACCACAACAATAAATTATTACTTAAAATATCCTTCTGATTTACTTTACAACAACAGACATGTTCAAATAATTGTACTGTTAAATTTGTGTTATATGTATTACACATTTGATAACAGTAAAATAAACTACGTTAATAATATTGAATCACGAGCTACTCTGATATGCTTCTTATCATCTCCGGCTTACGAATATTACTATTTTTATTGTCAATCTAATATTGAATGTGCTGCAGTAAACATGTCTGATAAAATTGCTGTAGTAACTGGCTCTAACAAAGGTGTCGGCTTCGGCATTGTCAAAGAATTATGCAAAAGAGGAGTTGGTGTGGTTTATTTAACATCGAGAGATATCAATCGGGGTAAGGAAGCTATAGAGATTTTAGAAAAAGAAAAACTGCATCCCAAATTTCATCAACTTGACGTAAGTAATGAAGACAATGTTAAAAGCTTTGCTGAATATATCAAGAAAGAACATAATGGACTAGATATTCTGATTAATAACGCGGGTTTAACTGCATCTGACTTTCATAAAACTACCTATGAAGATGCAAAAAGAGTTATAGATACAAATTACTATGGAGTTCTATTAATGCAAAAATATTTCTTTCCCATTATGAACGAAAATGGACGAATTATAAATGTGTCTAGCGTCTGGGGCCATATAACGAATATAAAAAATTCGTATTGGATTCAACAACTAACTAAAGAAAATGTAAGTGTTGATGACGTGAATGCATTTGTAACATGGTTCCTGGATTCCGTAAAAAATGGCACAGTGAAAGTAGAGGATTTCGTTTGTCACACTCTTCTTGCATATAGAGTGTCAAAGGTAGCTCTGTGTGCTCTTACTAGGATACAACAAAAAGTGGTTGGGAATAATATTTCTGTGAATTCCATGCACCCTGGTTTTGTGCGTACTAAAATTACTAATGGAGCTGGGGATATGTCTATAGATGATGCTAGTATTATACCTGTATATTTAGCTCTTGATGCCGATCAGTCTGTGAAGGGTAAATATATTTGGTTTGATGGAACTGAAGTGGACTGGGCAGATACAAACCTTGACATAATTTACCCGTTTGAAGTCTTCGAAAAGTATTATGTTGATGCAGCTAAAAATAATAATTTTCGGGATCATTAATGTTTCTTTTTTAGAATCTTGTCAATGAGTGAGTAAAATACCATAAAAATATATTATTATTAATTTTGTACATTTATCATAATTATTATAACCTGTTATTCCTGTAATATAAATTGCATTATTTTCATCTTTCGGGAGGGGAACAAGTAAACGAAAGTACCTGAAATAATTAATTAGTATTAATATCTAATAAAAAATAGTTGTACATGTTCCATGTGTTTTATTTACCTATATATATTTTTAATTTCATAATAATGGTAGCGACTTGATGGTGAGATTTTTGTGGTGATATGAAAATAAAGAGTGATATTATAGACCACAACTGCGTTGAAACATTCTATAGAAAAAAATATTTTCACATGCGGGTGAAGTCGGAGGCAGTAGTTAGTAATGAATAATATCAAATTCATAAGGAAATATATATCCAATATAATGTTATATTTGAGAGTTATAAATAACTAATACATTAAAAATACCTACATTTTTTATTGTATTCTTTATGACATACCTACTTGTAACTCTTGGTATATCATATAAATAATTAAGCGTTGTTATCGAGATTACCTCTTTTTGTGCCGTGTACAATGTAATCATCATAATTATTGTAATAATTTTTAATTACATTGAAGATAAAGCGTATCTCTACCAAAACATTACAATGTTTTATTAGGAGTTTAATTTTATTAGGAGTGCGTAGAAAATAATAACCAAAAAAATTTAATGCATTACTTCAAAAGGCTAGCATTATTCTCCTATTTAAATTAAGAAGGAAAGTCAGTAATATTTAAAGTGTAGCATCTTCATTATGATATTTGACATTTTCAACATTAGCTATATACATACTACAAGTAGTTTTGTCATATTGTTAAAATATGAGAATGTAAAAAGCTTGGTAGTTACGATTAGAACTTAAGCAATTTATTGCTGCTATAGAAATTCTTCCTTCTTGTGAAGAGTTCACGTTCATATGAAAATAAAAAATCTCTACGAATTAAAAAAACCTACTTTGGGTGTTTGGGAACATCGGTTATAAAAATATTATCCAATTAAGAAAAATACACATTGATAACAATTACATAAATAGACTTCGTCAATACGATTGTGATATAAATGTGAGGATGTTGATACGCGTCTTATCATCTGTAGCTTATAAAAACTTCAACGCTTTGCGTCAATTATAATTATATAGAAAGCCGTGCAGTAAACATGGCTGAGAAAATTGCTGT
>CAJQZM010003678.1:0-10479 GCA_907164665.1 Colias nastes | reverse complement strand
CATGGAAAAAATTGAAACACGCCTCAGGTTATTGGCTATGAAACAAAATGGACAATGAATATCAATAAATTGTCTCGAACATATTTTAGATATTGAATGAATCTTTAATTTAAGATAATAAAACACATTGTTACTAATTTAGTTTTGTTAAACGAGCGCCTAAAGAATTACAGAAACAAGTCAAAATCACTCTAAAATCGATATGGACTCTTAAGAAAAGCAACATTATGTAGGCGCGTTCATTTCTCGCGGCAAACAGCAAATTACGTGAAAACCAGTTGTTACAGTAATTCTTTTCTCTGCACTGTTAAACACTGATTGTCCAGGAAATTTATTATGGTTGACATCTTAAAAAATCTAATTTTCTGTAAAAGCATATTTTCTATTTAATATTAAAAATAGCTTTTACAAAGTGATCTAAGCTTTCATTTCAACTTCAATAGTAAGCCAAGTTATTAAATTATATTTCTAAATTATTTATTATACAAAAAAATTGAATTATAATTAATTTCCCTTATAGCAGAAGCATGAGGTTTCAAACAACGGTACTGTTTAATCGTAAATATTATTTCTGAGGCATTTTAAATACCTAATACATAAGAACTTTCAATCAAATAAAGGCAATTGATAACAATAATCAATAAACGTGCCGCTATAGGACAAAACATTTAATATTTAATTGCTTTGAAACGTTTCTAGTCAAAACCCCTTATTTCAACACGCTTAGATAAATACTCATAAGTCCTAAGAAACGGCATTCTAAACCTAATATTTAATTTCAAACGGTAAATGTCGCAACTGCTTTAGAACAAATGGTCTAATAAATAAGATAAGATTTTACTTGAGGTGTACCTGTAACCGTATAACTATCTTAGCGATAGGAAACAGTTGACCAATGTCTTTCAAATACTGTATTACTAGTTCCCTCTATTTCCCAACCGACGGCTCTAAAAGGTATCAAAGCAGGTACATTAGCATTGTAGTTAACTATAAGTTGGTATGTTTGGGTTGCAATCGCAACAACATTTAAAATTAATATTAAATTTACGATAGTAAAACCCGATTGCACCTTTGGTCTTTGGACAGCAGATATAGCTGGTATTCATTAATCTGAACTAATTTGGTAAAATTATAATATTATTGGATTTTAATCGCATCTATGGATTTAAACCAAATGCAAAGAATGTAGATATTAAGAAACATGTATAACATAACGGATGCTGGGTAGAGTATTTAACAGCAATACTAAGAAACTAAAACTTGACACATTAGAATATTAAACAACTGCAAGTTCTATTCGACAGGAAGGCATTTTGAGACACAAAAAATATCATACCTGGGTACAGAAAATTATACCTTATAATAAACATAACCTTAACAGTTGAAAGTAATGTATAACTCACTTTGACGTCCTTATAATTGGCGACAATTTCCGATGCGAATGTGTTGTTTCCCACGATGGGTTTGTTTTTAACACTGGGAAAGATGATTCCGCCTTTGCGGCTGGAGGGTCGTGGGCTTGTGGGCCCACTGCTTGCCGGTGTAACAGTCACCGTGGCGCTGGTGGGACTCGCGCTCGAATTACTCGGACTGCTCGGGCTGTACGTGACACCAAAATTAGATACTAGAAACTTTACGACGTATGCTACGCTACACACAATCAAAATACACTGAGTACTAAAATTCGCATATAATTTCGCCATTACATTCGCATAGTTTTCACCAAACGTTCGCTTTATATTATATAATAAAAGAATGGTTTCACCTGTTATTTGCTGTAGAAGTTGCCGGTGTAGTAAAAGCGGCGGTGCTCGTGCTCGGGTCAGTTGAAGGTTCTTCAACTCTGTATCTATTTGGCGCATATTCCACTAGTCGATCTATAGTTGGATCGAGTAAGAGTTCCGCGGGCACTGGTCGCTGAGCGAGGGTAGCTACATCATCTTCTTGTTTTTTTAATCGTTTCTCAACCATGTCAAGGTTTTCAATAATAAGATTTGTTTTAACGCGCAAATCATTGTGAATTTGTCCAATTGCACGTTCTTGTCTTTGAGTTTGTGTTAGAAGTTCATCTGATTTTGGCACTAAGTCATCTACTGAACTCTTCGTACCGACCACAACGTCCCATACTTCATCCATTTTTTCAGATACACTCATCATAGGAATAATCTTATTTACCAAAGTATCTATTTTGCTTGCTTTTGCGATAGGCGAAGGAGTTGTTGCTGTTCGATTTTTAAATATATTATTGATGTTTATTGATGCAGACTCCGGCTCGACGATTGCAGCATGAACATCAGCCATCATATAAAGAACTTTACCTAGATTTTCTGATACGAGATTTATATGAAATTGTAATTTTCTATCAACTGTCGACATTGATGTTCTAAGTTGGTCTACTTCTTTAGTTATTTCATTTATCACTTCAGTATTAAGACCTTTTGCAATTTCTATGACATTAAGATTGATGGGTTTCTTCTCACTTGCTTCAGCATTAATATCATCCACTGGTAAGAAGTTATTATCAATTTGAGTTTTAAGACCAACTAATTTTGAATCTATATCGGATACTTTTTGATCTAATGATTCTAGTTTTTTATCAAGAAGTTGAGTATTGCTTATTCTGTTATCATTATATCTTTTGTTCATATTCTCTGTGACAATATCATCCTCATCGAATCGACTGAAAAGTTTTAAATCCAAATTTCCTAATTTAGATATTATAGCATCGGTTTTATGAATATTGTCATTAACTCGCGAATCTAAAGCCTCAACTCTTCGCATGAGATGTTCAACAGCTTTGTCTAAGTTCTCTATTCTCTGTAACTTCGTTTCCAAAGTGCTTACTATCACTTCAAACACGTTGAAAATATATTGTTCCCTGAAACAAAGAAAGAATGCCATTAAAATAATATCTTTATTATGCTCGTAATGTCATTGACCTAATTTAAATTACCTAAATTGCGGAGTTTATAAAATAAAATGCGCCGTAACTATTGAGAGTACCAACTATGAGTAGGTAATTGAGCGTTATGCGTTTACGTAATAGTAAAAATAGAAACGTTTGAAGGTGCGACATACGTGCACGTGCAGTGTCAACTGTCAACTACTCCTAATATGTTTCGGTTGCGTTTGTAATGTATGATCTGTGCACTAAACAATTTCGTATTGTAATATTATACTACTTCTACTTCATAGTATCCTTTAGACACCCTATGGCCTGTGTGAATAAGTCATAATGCGTCAGCTTTACAGCATGTCTTGTTCTTAATTGAACAAATAAGTCCAATACATTTTTAACTCATTAAGACTCTCCTCCATCCTTCCTTAAAATTCTGAGAAACTTTTTATGACAGTTCCTCATATGGTTATGATAACTATTAATCTATAATATATCTATAACGTAATATAATAACACTTTCCTCGTACATATTAGGATCAACATCAGTACATTAACAATAAAAAAGCTTGACATTACGCCGTATTATGCTGAGACAAAAGCAGGCACGATCGCATTACCACAGTATTACATAGTAACGTATGCATTACGTAGCTTGATTGCGAAAAATTTTAAGTACATAAATTGTCTTCACTCGTGATTAGTAAATGCATTTATATCAGATATTGTATTCAACTTTACAAATGATTGGAGCAATACAACCGTTGCCCAATATATTTGATCTGACTGGGCGATAAAATAATTGTCAGTGCACAATGTTTATAAGGTTTTAATGTCTGAACAATTATTTCCATTACAAAATATTAAATAGAGCAGACTATACAAAGCTTTTTCTCTATCACGTAGTAAACTTTACTTATTTTGGATATTAGTTCTGATTCAGTTCATGTTTTAGATGGCCGAATAGGTACTAGAAAAATATAATAATTGTTTAAATTCATATATATTAGGTTCGTAATATTATAAACAAAATTACCACATTAGTAATATTATTTAAACGTAAAATCTCAAAGTTACAGTGAGGTGGCTAAGGCATGTTCTCAAGTCAATGTTGTCACCTGATCATATTATTATAATATTTGCAACCGTACCAGAAGTGTTACGCAAATCTGCCTTAAAATTATGGGTGCTGCCTGTAAAGTGGAGCGGTGTAAAAGCATTTACTTTATTAAATCGATTGACTAGTCCTAAACCAATTATATAAATTTTGTGCATTTCTTGTTGACATCAAGTTATGCGTTTGCACAAGCACGTGTTTGAATTGCTATTTTGAAACTCGGCTCGAAATTGCTGGAAAGATACAAATAGAGCACAATCAGTGTGGCCTACCTGAGCCTCCTACGTTATACGTAGTTATATATTCTTTCTATCGATTTCGTCCCACGTCGAAACTCGAGTTTAGAAGTACATTAACGAAAGTGTATATTACGTCCTCGTTGAAGCCGATAAGCTTGGAAATATAGTATGGAGGGTGTTTTTGTGAAAATATTCTCAACAATGTTTGGTCAGCTTTGTTGCGAAATGGTATTGGGAATTGTTATGCAACGAACACATTTCAGTGGACTGGTTTACGGTATTGAGTCCTCAAGAAGTGGAGTACGAAGTGAGTGGCTGGGAGCTAATCGGTCACCGAGCGCGGAGCGGCGCTGATGGCAGCACTAACGATGTGAATGTGGCTCAGGGACTTATACATTGTATCTCGAGCGTGCAACCCGCGCAACGCTTTGTCACTTGCTATTGTAACGCCGGTATCCACAAAGCACTTTAATTGACACATCGAATTTAAATAGCAGAGATATCAAGGAGTCACGACGTTTCCGATAATAATTAGTTGTTTATTACAATTTCTAAAAATTCCGTAGACGCATGGCCTAATAAGTAAAAGAAATATTTTAAGAGTTTAAGTAACAACAGTTTAAGAGCTACAACTAGCAAACGAGAGAGTATAAATATTTCGTTTGTGGGAAATCCATTATCCATGTCCCTAGTATCTAATTTATGCTCCTCATGCACTCATATGCAAATTTGGCAATCGGGTCGAGCCGAGAGTAATTAATAATTATTATGACTGATATGATTTTACAGTTGTCGACTCTCGATACATTTGTGAGCGAGTGGGCCAATTGTGACTAGCGCACGGTGTCTGCAATAAGGTTGTCAGGTTTAATGCGTAAACAGTCGGTAACATGTTGTGTACAGAACGGACATTCATCGTGGACCCTGGTGTATTACTTTAACTAACATTACATTTAATATGTTATCTACATTGAGCAAAATGCGGCGATTTATATGTTACCATTTATGGATTATTTAAATGCAATGAAATATTCGCTTAATTTAATTGAAGGCCAAATCATGCTCTACATATGCAAATGTATGCGCTCTTATGTATTATACTCATAAAAACAAATGAAGCGTGCTAGATTTACAATAATTAATAATCCATTTTAAGCACTTAGTTAGCTAATTAAATGCGTAAGTACTTAGCGTAAGCGGAGCTCGGAGTCGGTATCGTATCGCTATCCACCAACGTCTTTGTAGCAAAAACCACATATTTGCAGGATTATTAAAAACTTGCATAGAAATAAAATTGTGAAGATAGGTATATACGGAATCTGTAATGATCTATCGCATGAATGTGGTAATATGGTAAATAACCGTAAAAGAAAAGTGCATGCTGCGCCGCGTGGTTTCACCGATCAGCGGGCTAAAGTATTTCCTTAAGACGAAGTGGTAAGTTAAGAAGCGTAAAATATGGCGACAGAGGTGTCTTTGAAACAGTTTTTTGGTATCAAACTCTTAATTCTATGGAATGATATTCCTACCATCGTAAAGATGAAGATATGCCTTGTATTGTCATACACGTGGAAACACGATTAGAGTAATTTGCCTCGATAGAAAAAAATCCTGAAAATCGTTAAAAATCGTGAATTTGTTACAATTTTACAATTTTACGGCGATTGTAAGGGAAGAACAAGTATAAAATCTATATTTTCATAAACTGTACGTCAAATCCCATATGGTAGTACAGAGGGTTTTTCTAAAATAGAAGCTTTTTTTTATTATTAAGTAAAACATACAGCGCTCGCGCCTACGATGCACAAGTAGCTGTCTCAGACGGCCACGAGCCCTCGTCGCGAGTAGACACGTACTGCATCGTCGCGCTCGCCACTCTGTGCGTGTATATGTATATCAATCACGCCGACAAAGTGCAAAAATAAAAATAGGAGAAAACATTTTTATTAGGGTACCTCCCCTACACGTAAAGAGGGGAGTGATTTTTTTTTTTTATTTTTACCCTAACGTGTGATGTATTGTTGGATAGGTATCAAAAAATTAATAGGGGTTTGCTAAGATCATTTTTTGATAATATCAATATTTTCGGAAATAATCGCGCCGAAAGGAAAAAACAAAGCGTCCCCCCCCCCTCTAACTTTTGAACCAAAATCTGAAAAAAATCTCATAAGTAGGACTTTATGTAAACTTTCTAGGAAAATTATTTTGAACTAGATTGGTTGAACAGTTTTTGAAAAATTTCAGGTTTTAGGTTTTTTCTCGAAGGTTAGTTTTTTTCCACAAATACGATCTGTCGGTCATCTCTGTGGTAGGGACACTTATTGTTACAGGCTAGAAACTACGGAACCCTACACTGAGCGTGGCCCGACACGCTCTTGGCCGGTTTTTTATTATCTTTTCATAATCTTGGTAGAAAGTAAAAATATCTGAAAAATAAATTTCGTCTTTTTAGTTTTTTACTTTTTGAGATATTCATAGACAAAATGCGCCTGAAGTTTTTCATATACTTTGCTAGCTGCAGCTCGCGGCTTCCCCCGCGTGGATGTCTGACATCGCAATATCATAACAGAGTTTTACAACAAAGACGCTTCCCGAAGAGGATTGCTAATAAGGGTCACTGTACACTTGACCAAGTATCGGTATCACCTCGTATCGATTACTATCGATACAATTTATTGTTTTCTTAGTACCTATGAATATGAATGCTAATAAGGGTCACCGTACACCGGGTGTCGGCATTGACTTCTATCGGTATAATTATTATTGGGAACGATAATAAGGGTACCTAACCTGAATATTTTTTTAGTGTGATTTGAATACATATTTGGAGGTTACTTACATTTGATAGATTAAAATAATATAGAAGACTTACTATTTTACAGATTACGAGCATTGGTTGGACAAACAAATATAACAGAACTAGATTTCCGCCCGCGGCTTCGCCCGCGTTTGCAAAGGAAAACCCGCATAGTTCCCGTTCCCGTGGGATTTCCGGGATAAAAACTATCCTATGTGTTAATCCAAGTTACCCTCTATATGTGTGCTAAATTTCATTGTAATCGGTTCAGTAGTTTTTACGTGAAAGAGTAACAAACATCCATACATCCATACATCCATACAAACTTTCGCATTTATAATATTAGTAGGATTGCGTTCAGTGAGTCCTGTTCAAGTGCCATCTACGTCTAGTGTAAATTTATCAGCGTAAGGAATTCATTTATCAAATCATAAGGGAGTAACTAATTATGACCAACGTGCTTTTTAAAGATATAATAGTATATACTTATATTGCAGAACTCAATTTTCACTTGACCAATGTACATCAATGGAGTGTTTGGAGATTCTCAACAAATACAATTCCTTATGCAGTTGAGAAAGATTTATTGATTTCATTCCATTCTTATCCCTTTATTCAACCTTTTTCATTTACAGAAAAAAAGTGGTTGGGAAATCTGTCTAATTAATACATACTATTATTTTAGGATGGTACGAACTTTACCTTGTTACTAGTAAGTAAGTTACTGTTTCAGTATTGGCATCAATACAGGAAAATACCGATATCAA
Source organism: Colias nastes (assembly GCA_907164665.1). Taxonomy (NCBI): domain Eukaryota; kingdom Metazoa; phylum Arthropoda; class Insecta; order Lepidoptera; family Pieridae; genus Colias; species Colias nastes. The sequence continues at coordinate 2,663 of CAJQZM010003678.1, read as the reverse complement.
TACTTATAAAATATAAAAAATATAATAATCTAGCTGACCCGAATAACTTTGTTTCGCGTAATAGTCAATAAATAAACAGATTTTAAAATTAATTCAAAATATTATACCGTTTTTAAATGTTTTCCTGGTACTTGATACCCGGTCAAATGTACATTACCCGTAAATGAGTATCGATACACAACAATACCGATATCACCGATATCCAGTCAAGTGAACGTTGACCCTAAATTGTTATCGATGCATAGTATTACCCATACCGAGTCAAATGCACGTTGACATATTTTTAGTCAACTTATACTGTTGAAAAATAAAGTGGTATCCATAAAGACAATACCGATAGCCGTTCAAGTGTACAGTGATCCTTATCAGTATTTCTATTCATACTAAGAAAACAATAAATGGTAACGATACAAGATAATTACCGATGCCTACTAGTACCCGGTCAAGTGTGCGGACGTGCCTATTAGATTTCCGGTAGGTAGCAAAAGTGTAAAAGTACTATCAGGTCCGCGAACAACAAGCGCGGGGGGAAGACGGTTGCCCCGCGCATGCTCCCGCCGTACTTCATACCTCACCCCCTCATAAACGCCGTGAACGCGTTCCCACTTCGTGTTAAAAGTGAATTCTAATCATAGAAATCTAAATAACAAGGCACGTTATTTAGATTTCTATGATTCCGATATACCATTGTGGGTGATGGGGCACCTGGGTTCTACGCTCTCCATTAACCACTGTGCCAAAGAGGCAGTCAGAAAAATAAATAAAGTGTACCAATTTCTTTAAATTGAACCATTTAAAGTTACTGCCTTATGAGCTTATCTTTGCATTTATATACAGATTACTCAATCACGTTTTACGTTACAAAAGTTTCATCCGGCTGTTATTTTGAGAAATGTATTAATTTCAAGTGTACCTATTGTATAGACGCTGCATGCCGTGACTTGTTACAATTCGGATTATTCTTACCAAATTAAAGATGTTGCGATTTTGTAAAGTTAATTTCCTCACACCAATTTCATAAGTAATCATTTATTAACATGGTTATTTGATGAACGTTGTATGAACTTTCAATTTCAAAACACCAAATGTGCTCGAGCAAAACATAACGTTATGTTTTACTCGAGAATGAGTTCGAACACATTTAGTGTTTTCGTTTAACGTGTTTTTATTATTTAGGTTATGAAGAATTTCTAGTTTTAGATAAATTTTATACGTGGTAGAGTCTCTACATGCTCGTCTATAGGTACATCTTAGAAGCATCAGGAATGAAAAGTAAATTTAATACTTGTACATAATATGTTATTTTAGAATAGGTTTCGAGGGTTAGGTATATCGTTAACATGTTTCTCCGACTTATTGTGAGAAAATAGGCTTATAACACCTTAGGTGTCTTACATACATTCCTAGATCTAATTTATATGCACGCTTAAGTTTCAATATCATGCCTAATAAAACATTACCTGAAAATCTTAGAAAAAAGATGCCGTGTAAACTTAGAATACACTTCTAATGTTACGGTGCATTTACATCAAATGCTCATTCTAACCCCACTATGTCAATTTACAGGCGTAGAGCATTCGTTCGTTGTTCTTCTTCGAAAAGATTCTATTCAATGTTCTAATACTGAACAACACTGAATACGAGTTCACGTTTACACTAAGAGATCACGAAATAATGCTCATGCTCTAACTCTAGCTCTAGGTATGTTCGTTTGATGTAAATGCACCGTCACTAGCATGTTATCCAATAAAACAAACGAACAACATCAACAGTAGAAAGTTTTGTAAAAGGGCACTGTAATTAGACATGTAGCAGTTGATCTGGAGATTACATAAATAACTATCGATTTAATTCAAGGTGTAGCATGCGTGCTAATTACAAATTATGTACAAATCAATCGTAAAACCAAAGAGAAATCCTTCCCGTATGAGACGTGCGTTCAGAGTATGAAGCGTTACAAAAATAATGATGAATGTGCATTTCACGAATTTCTTATAAAATTTCAACCGTTTAGCATGATAGACGCAAGTCTGAACCTAGTGTTTATTTTATGTTCATTTTATTTCGCTTTGAATTATCTCAATCATTAGTATACCTATACTTGCAGCCATTTTTATTATATTACTAGCGGTCCGCCCCGGCTTCGCCCGTGGTACATGTTTACGTTTTCTCTACATAAGAACCATCCTCGTACTTCAAGGAATATAATAAAATAAGAATTATCGAAATCGGTTCAGCCGTTCTCGAGTTATGCGCTTACCAACACATTTTGCGATTCATTTTTATATAATACTAGCGACCCGCCCCGGCTTCGCACGGGTGCTATGCTGATACTATAAATACAGAAAAACTGTGAACGTTGTATATAAAAACATAGCGGCCCGCTCCGGCTTCGCACGGGTATAAAATATAATATAGCTGGCCAGCCGGCCGCAAACGCTACGTCCCGCAATTTTTAAATCTGTAATATCTTCGAAAATATTCACTTAAATCATACGGTGTAAAGGGCCATATAGATCTATATTAAATGAACAATGTATTCAAGGTATTTAATTGGTTAAGGATTAATGCTGTATTGGTTAAAATCGCTTCGAAAATTAGCCATTATTTGTCGTAAAAAGTAAATGACAAAAAAAAGTTATTGTGGGTTATCCATAAGAGAT
>CAJQZM010003642.1:0-10322 GCA_907164665.1 Colias nastes | reverse complement strand
AAATAAAAACCACATGATATTTCCAACACAATTGAAAGTAAATCTTAAAATAGACTATGTAATGAACACGTTACATAAATTTTGCGTTGAAATTTGTTCCGGAACATTTTTATTTTCTCCTTCAAACTTTCCAACTGCACTAAGTGGACGCGAACAGGCGCAATGACCCTATACAACTCATGACTATTATTATAAAGCTGAAGAGTTTGTTTGTTTGTTTGAACGCGCTAATCTCAGGAACTACTGGTCCGATTTGAAAAATTATTTCGGTGTTAGATAGCCCATTTATCGAAGAAGGCTATATATCATCACGCTAAGAGTGCTAAGACCAACAAGAGCGGAGCAATGCGGGTGAAACCGCGCGGCACAGCTAGTATAAAATACATAAACTTGGGCTATGTTTATGTCCGAGAGGAGTTTTTTTAGACTTAAGTACTTAGATTAATTAAAAGTATCAAACTTTTATATTAAGAATAATAATATAATATTTAATTTACGTATTGGTAATTCCGCCATTTTTCTTATCTTGCATTTTTTTTAAATAATGTTATTGAACATAATATGTATAATTCACCAATATTGTTTATCAAATTTATAAAAATAAAGTCTTGATATTGGCAATGGGTTTTCCATACATTATATTTGAAGGACTTTTAAAAGAGAAATAATAACCTTGCGGTTCTGTAATGTTTTTATATTAACGTATGTTTACAAATTTAACTAAGTGATAAGTAGTTAATCTGTTTTTAACCGACTGCGAAAGGAGGGTTATGATTTTCAAGTGTATGTATAGGTACAGGTTGGAAATTATCAATTTTAATTTTTTTGTAATTTCCAATCCCGGTTATGAGTGAATTTTCAAAAATGTCTGCCCAAATGATACCTATACCTAGGTCCTAGGCTATATTTTTTGTAGTTTTTTGTTCAAAATAACCCAGACAGGGCTGGGCCAAACTAGTAGTTGTTTTAGTATATGAAACACTAACTTTCCGCCCGCGGCTTCGCCCGCGGATTCAAAGAAAAGCCTTTTAGTTCCCGTTCCCGTAGGATTTCTGGGGTAAAACCTATCCTATGTGTTAATCCAAGTTACCCTCTATATGTGTGCTAAATTTCATTGTAATCGGTTCAGTAGTATTTGCGTGAAAGAGTAACAAACACACACACGTCCTCACAAACTTTCGCATTTATAATATTAGTAATTTAGTATTTAGGATACCTACCTATTATGTTTTTAATGTAATAGGAATATAAATAATATTGATAAAGCATTAATTACATTAATGTATGCAATTAATTATATCTTTTGTGTAAATTTATTCGGTTATAAACTTAATTAAACGTGTTATTCTTATCTAAATAAATATATAATTTAAAGGAAAACTGACTGAAAGATATGAGCTCACATACCTACTAGGAAAAGAAACTGAAATTGCACCCTGTTAAATTTTATAACGTAGAAAATAAGTTTTTATTTAAATAAAAGTAAATTTTAATGAATTTGTGAGGATGGATGGATGTTTGTTACTACATATTTTACGCAAAAACAGCTGTTCAAACGTAGGTTGAACTAATAATACTATAGGTAGGTAGTTAGAATGGTTAGAATACATTTAGTCATAAACATTGTACAAATAAATCAGTCAAATTAGGTTGTTAAATAATATGGGGACAGCTTTATAGATTAAATAGAATTTACGAAGCATGTAAAATCGTGGGTGGAAACCTTTGGAAACCCATCTTAATTATATTTTCCATTGCTGCCTACACTACATCATATAAATAATTTCTTAAAAATAATCATACAAAGGAAGCAATGAATAACATTCTCGATTTTACGCTGCGCGTACACAACCGTAATAACCGACAGAGATGCAAATATAAATAACAATAAGTACAAGCGAGATAAAATCGCACGTTCAACTAAACCGAGATGCACATACCATTATACAATACGTGCGAGCGAGACAAAACCCGAACATCCGTCTTCCAAGTTCCATGCTTCTGTTTCATACTCATTTCTCAATTCAATTTAGTTGTTTGCAAAACTTCATTGACGTAATATATGTATTCGATTTTAAAACTGTGATATTTTTACGTGTTTTTAATTGTAAATTAATTAGTATAATACATAAATAGCGTTGTGATATTCTGTACTGTGTTTCATGTGTTTTGGAAGTGATTAATTTTGGATAATTGACCCTAAAACCGGTTAGTATTGTACAATATTGTTCTGACCTCAGCTTGATGATTCGATTAAGTATGCTAAAAGAATCTGAATTTCATTGCTATCTATTATATTATAATATTAACTTGTAGGTATATTATTTTTATCCTTTGGTAAAGATGAGTTCTTAAAAACAAAAGCCAGTTCCTGGAATGATGGCGCCAAATTCAAAAATGTAGGTTTCGAAGTTTTATTTGTTTATTGTTTACAAAAATTATTGAGAGAATTGACTACTATAATTACAACGAAACAAAAATAATCTACATATTGTCTTAGGCTTTTGTTGTACATAATATTTATGTATATTTTAGAAAATATACTGTTTGTTTGCATGGACATGTTCGTTTGTATGTTTTTTGTAGTGCAGAGAAATACTCGTAAGACAAAAAAAATAAAACTGCGTACGAAGGTAGGTAGACAGTTACGTGGGTTTTGCTTTGAATCGTAAATAGTACTATCACAGATTACTAAATTAAACGTGTAGATAGGTTTATACCCAACATTCAATCTTCAAATGCAGTATGTACGTCAAAATACCGAAGTAAAATGGCTAATTAGCCACATTTTATTTGTGCCACTTCTGGAGTTCTTAAAACTTATCTAGACCTTTTTACTTATAATATCATTGTTTGCACACGTGAATGAAACCGCGGGCTAAAGTTAGTCATTATAGACTTATCTACGCGTGTATTAATAAGAGAAATGAAATGCAAACTTTAATGCACATTATTTATTGTTTTTGTTATACCCAAGTACCCTAACAAGTAGGTACCTATGTGAACAATTGATTAGTCAATATTTTAAAACGAACAATGATTCGTAAATTCATCTTTACTTCTGTACTAATATGTAATAAACAGCTGACGAGTTTGTTTGAACGCGCTCATCTCTGAAAATACTGGACCGATTTCAAAAATACTTTTACCGTTGGATATGTAGGTACCTACGTGATCGCCGTGTCACAGTATTACCATCCTATAATAAGGAAATAATATTGTAATACTGTGGCCGTGTGTTGAGTGCATAGGTAATAGGTAATAGGAGTTAATAGGTAATACCACAAGGATTTTTTTTACAATTTTTGTTTGTCTGTCTGTCTGTTTGTCTCGTTTAATCTCTGGAACGGCTGGACCGATTTTGACGGGACTTTCACCGACAGATAGCTGATGTTATAAGGAGTAAATTAGGCTATTCTTTATTCCCACAGAAACCGCCCGAAACACGAAACGATGCAGCTAGTATACGTAAAGGATATAATTTAATTAGAATTTCAGTCTAAATTCTACTCACGCGCGAACGTAGTCGCGGGCACAGCTAGTATGTTTATTGTTATAATTACCAACCGAACATAAAGTCAATTTTATTTAAATACACGTCTGCCTTGTGTTTAAAATATTAAATAATCTCTTATTTCCTATCCTACTAATATATTGTATTAAGCCTTGTATCCATCCAAGCGAATGAGCGGCTCGGCCAAATGAGCCGCTCATTCGCCTGAGCATGCTCAAGTGGATACAAGGCTTTATAAATGCGAAAGTTTGTGAGGATGTGTGTGTGTCTGTGTTTGTTACTCTTTCACGCAAATACTACTGAACCGATTACAATTAAATTTAGCACACATATAGAGGGTAACTTGGATTAACACATAGGATAGGTTTCATCCCGGAAATCCCACGGAAACGGGAATTAAGCGGGTTTTTCTTTCAAAACGCGGGTGAAACCGCGGGTGGAAAGCTAGTATTTTATAAACCATAAACATAACAGATACGTTCTCATTATACCTACTATGTATGTTTTCGATATGAATAAGCAGAACAGATGCTCATATTTTAGTTAAAATATGTTTATTTATACTGATAAATATTTTATCATAACAACGCCCCTCGAACAGAATATATGTACCTACCTGGTACCTACCTAGAGTTATCAGAATTCAGCACATTACTATGAAATCATCACTAATTAGGTACTACATATAAAACAAAGTCGCTTTCGCCGTCTGTCCGTCCCTATATGTATATTGTATACTTAAATCTTTAAAACTACGCAGATTTTGATGATATTTGGCAGTGATGTAGCTTTAACTAATATACTTCCCTTCCTCGATAAATGGGCTATTTAACACCGAAATAATTTTACAAATCGGACCAGTAGTTCCTGAGATTAGCGCGTAAGTATAGATTACAAACAGACACTCAAATTCTTAGATATTTTATAATATACTAGCTTTCCGCCAGCGGCTTCGCCCGCGTTTTCAAAGAAAAACCCGCACAATTTGAATAGTATGTTTGTTCTGTATTACTTAGTATTCTTTACACACCTAAAGAATGTCTATTCTAAGACTTAAGTATGCTAAGTTGGACAACTTTAAATATTTAGTAGTTAAGTTACTTACATTATGTATTAGCTTAGCTAACGCCTTTCTCTATGAATAATTTATTTATTAAAAATAGTTTGGTTTATAAGTCCAGAACAACAATAAATAAACGAATGACATGACGGCCTTATTGCTAAAAGCAATCTCTTCCAGGCAATTAAAGGAAAGGACACGTAAGACGTAAAAGCGGAAACTAAAGTAAACAGTTGATAAATAAAACAATTAATGCTTAAAAATAAAAATATAAAGAAAACTTATAGAAAAAAAATCTTCTTTTTCACTGTTATATAATATAAAATTTTTCGCAAAATGTGTTAGTAAGCGCATATCTTGAGAACGGCTGAACCGATTTCGTAAATTATTTTCTTTTAAATAGGTATTCCTTGAAGTACGAGGATTGTACTTATGGAGAGAAAACGTAAACATGTACCACGGGCGAAGCCGGGGCGGGCCGTTTTTAATAAATACGTGATCTGTGTTCTGTATTATTATTGTTAACTTTGAGGCATTGAACATCAATGTAAACTTTTTTTGTATAAACTATAAAGTATCGACTTTGAAATGATTTCAAAGATGGCGGATTACCATTTACCGTGTATCGGATTTTCCTCGTATCGATTACGATATTCTTGATTTTAGGGCTGCCAACCTAAATATTTAATAATTAATTACGTATTGCTATTTTATTTTATAAGAGTTAGACATGTTATTGGAACGAAGTTCCTTAACTATCGCGCGTTGTGAAAGGGGGCTAGACGGAAAAAATTCTTACGAAAAGTTGTCACGACACTTTTTGCTAGAGTTGTAAGCCGTGCGGCGTGCGCGTGGTTCTCTGTCTGTCTCTCTCTAACTTAACACTTCGTTCCATCCGGATGTCCCTTGACATCACTCAAGTTTTTTTTAATATTTAATTTGGTACTAATAAATAATAATTATAAGTGCTACTTTCAATATAATGTAGTTATTATTGTAGTGTTCAGTTTTTTTTAATGGTTATGTAGTAAGTAGTTCAATTTGGAAATAATAAAAAAATAAATTCTGTTTAAAAACCGTTTAAGCAAGAGTATCTATATATTTTTATGATAAACTAGCTGTGTCCTGCGGTTTTACCTTCATTATTCCGCTCTTGTTGGTCTTAGAGTGATGATATAATATGGCCTGCCTTCCTCGATAAATGGACTATCTAAAACTGAAATCCATACTTAATATTATAAATGCGAAAGTAACTCTGTCTGTCTGTCTGTTACTCAATCACGCCTTAACTACTGAACCAATTTGCATGAAATTTGGTATAGAGATATTTTGATACCCGAGAAAGGACATAGGATAGGTTTTATCCCGGAAATCCCACGGGAACGGGAACTATGCGGGTTTTTCTTTGACTGCGCGGGCGATGCCGCGGGTGGAAAGCTAGTAGTAGATATTTCTTCGAAGAGATTAGCGTGTTGATTTGAACCAAACAAACAAACTCTTCAGCTCTATATTATTATTAAGATTTTAACGTAATATTTTAAAACTAGCTATGCTCCACGGTTTCACCTGCATTGCTCGGTGCTCCGCTTCTGTTGGTCTTAGCGTGATGATATATAGCCTTAGCCTTCCTCGATAAATGGGCTATCTAACACCGAAAGAATTTTTCAAATCGGACCAGTAGTTCCCGAGATTAGCGGGTTCAAACAAACAAACTCTTCAGCTTTATAATATTGGTATAGATAAATATAACACTATTAACTATTTATGTGCCAACCCTACTGTTTGGTTAGCATATCTCTTGATATGGTACTAGTTTAACTTTGTGGTTTTTCTCAAGTTATGTATATTAACTGATTGCAAGAAAGGAAGTTGACAATTTGATACGTATATATTTGCTATACTAGTATTGCAACATGGTTTCGCTTGCGTTTCTCGTTACCTAAGTGATAAGTTTAACCAATAATTACGATTATGCAGTACGTACTAGTTTCCGCCCGCGGCTTCGCCCGCGTTTTCAAAGAAAAACCCGCATAGTTCCCGTTCCTGTGGGATTTCCGCGATAAAACTTATGTGATAATCAAAGTTACCCTCTATGTGTGTGCCAAATTTCATTGAATCGGTTCAGTAGTATTTGCGTCAAAGAGTAACGAACGTCCATGAATGCTCACAAACTTTCGTATTTATATTAGTAAAAGGACATGATGTAACTGTCTTGTGTTTGAGATTTTTAAACAAGATTATACCTACTAGCTGTGTCCCGCGGTTTTACCCGCATTGCAGCTCAGCTCTTATTGGTCTAAACGTGCTGATATAAACGTGCCTATAGACTTTCTCCATAAATATCGGCTAGGTATCAAACAGTGAAATAATTTTTCAATCCAGACCCGTAGTTCCTGAGATTAGCGTGTTCAGACAAACAAACAAACTCTTGAGCTTTATAAACAACAATAATAATTATTTGAATTTATAATAATTCCTAACCATGAAATTAATAATTACAATGTCACTTTAAACAATTTTTCCTTTGTCTAACGCCCAATAAAAAAATAACATCACAATATGTAGTTTTACAGATAATTAATAAAGTGACAAAATGGCGGGAAATCACGCGCCACGTGACGTCATCAATTATACACACTATTTAATAATCGTTAATGTTATCTTTGACGAAAACAAACAATTTTGTGGGGATTTTCATTTTACTTATAACTAGGGATGCATCGATACGCCTTTTCGCCGATACGATACCGATACCGATACTCTTATAAAAATATCGGCGATACCGATACCGATACCGATACGATGAATGTGAATTCAAAAATGAAGGTATACCTACATAAATCACAAGTCAGATTTTTCTTTTATTAATATAAAAAGTAGAGACATAGGTTAATAATTAGGCATTTAAAAATTTTAGTAATTAAAATTAACATTGATAAGATTTTTGTTAAAAAAAACAAAGTAATCTTAAGATTTGCGGAAAAAAGCGATTTCGCAAGTCTGTTTGAATAAGACCTGCGCTGGAAAATAGTCTCTTAGATGCAACAGAACTCATTTGGAAACTAAAGTACTTCTGCGCAATTTTTTTCAAGTTTGGGTATAAAACGTCATTGCGCCAGAAAACGGATCCTAATCTCTCGATATATTGGGAAAACTCAACAACACACTCACAAGCGCGGGGTTTCCCCGAGCATAGTTCATGCCTCGTTTGCAACGGAATAGACGAGACAACACGCTCGTTTACACTACATTTTTAAATTAAAAAGTATCGATGAATCGGTCATAAAAATATCGTCGATACCGATATATCGGCTAACCCGAAGTATCGCCGATATATCGGTATCGGTATCGGTATCGGATGCACCCCTACTTATAACTCAGGGGTTCCCAACCTTTTTTTATCTACTGCCCACTTTAAGAATAAATTATTTTTTAACGCCCCCCTTTTTAAATATACTTAAAAACCGCTAAGTACTTATAACTGATTATTGAAACGCAACTTTATAGTATTCGGACAGAGTATCTTTTATTGAAAATAAAACAAACATAATCAATTCTTATATAAAAACTAATGTGAGGGTTGAATCTGATGCTGTTCAATAAGTTTGTTGATATCAGGTTCCAATTTACTCAAAAACAGCCGCAAGTCGCCACGTTCGGTAACACGCAAACGATTTCTCTTTTTTGTAAGCAGCGTTGCCACAGCACTAAATCCACGTTCACACAAATATGACGATGGGAATGCTATCAAGAATCGTTGAACAATTGACCACAATCCAGGGTACAATTGCGGGATCGGTTTTTGTAGCCAAAATTCTTGATATCCATTTTTGAACTTGATTTTTGTTTCTTCGTTTGTTGTCAATTCTATAAGTTCTTCTTCCAGCTGAGGTGACATTGCTGTGTTGACATTTGAAAACGGATCCAACACCCAGTCTGGTATTTCCAAGTTTAAAATGTCCTGGTATCGTTCGGTGAAGTCAATGTGGAGGTTTTCCAAATGTTGGCAGTAGGCAAACAAGTCGTCGTTACTGCAGAATACTGATAAATTCGGAAAATTGTGAAACTCACGTCTGCCCATATTCTTTTTGTGCAGAAGCAGTTTGGCTGCGAAAGCAGCAACGACATTTTTTGTTTTAATTAAATTTAGTTCATCGCCTTGCAGTTGGAGGTTCATGTCGTTGAACAATTTATACAGGTCTGTCATGTAAGCTATATCATTCTTTGATGTTATGAGCTTGTTGCGCAGTTCTGTATCTTTAGTTTCCAAGAACTCTATCACAGAGTCAAACAGGTTGTAAAATCGAATCAGACAATTGCCTCTTGACAGCCAACGAACTTCAGTATGAAGCAACAAACGGTTGAAATCTTCGTCATTAGTAGCACAAAGCTGATAAAATAATCTATCATTCAAAGAGCTGCTACGGATTTTATTGACTGCTTTGATGACATATTGCAGTGATTGAAATAGTCGTTCACTTAAGTTTCTAGCAACCAAATGTTGTCTATGAATAACGCAATGTATAGCAAGGACATCTGGAATTTTATTCTTTAAGTACGCTATGAAGCCTTTATGGCGCCCTGTCATAGCCGGAGCGCCATCCGTAGCAACTGATATAATATTTTTCAAAGGAATCTCTTTCTCTTCACAAAACTTTTCCAATGTATTGAATATGGTTTCGCCTTTTGTATCTGTCTCCAAATTTCTGGCAAACAATAGTTCTTCACGTATTTTCTCATCTTTAATAAACCTCCCGTTAGATAGCAACAACGCATCAACGCTTCATTAGTTGGTAAAGTGGACTCATCGAGCTGAATTGAGAATTGACTAGTCCTCAGATGATTGCACAATGATTCTTCAATGTTTTCAGCCAATTCATCAATTCGTCTTTGCACAGAATTATTACTCAAAGGAATTTTTCGGATAATATCTGCGGCCGGTTTATGAAGCACAGTAGTTATTACTTCCTTTATTGCTGGCAAAATTAACTCTTCTCCGATGTTGTGTGGTTTGCCTTTTTGAGCAATTAACAAAGAGATATTGTACGAAGCTCGAAGTCCGTCGTCATCTTGCTTAGCAGCCGCCGAAAATAGTTTTGATACACTTGGCTGAGTATTATGCTTCTTCTCTAGGTCTTGAAAATATGCTACATTCTTGTCTTTCTTATCTGGATGCATTTTATTCAAATGATCTTGCAGTCTTGAAGGCTTCATTGCTTCGTTCGAAAATTTTTTAGACATAGAAAACACAAAGGCGACGACGGGTTTGTGGGATTTTCAATAAATCCGAATTTAATATATTCCGCAGAGTATTGCCGTCTCTTCTTTTTTACTTCCAACATTGTTTTGTTTTGAGAAATACGTAAGTGTTGAAATCAAGTACTGCTTTTCTATTATGCGCAAAACCGCAAATGAAAATAAAATAAATTTACGTCGTTTGTATAGGATTGCATAAGCAGCACGCACCAACAGGAATAAGACAAACGTGCATAAACTCGTTTATCTCATTCGACGCCCAATCGTACTCGACAAGCAAGAACAAGTATTATAGAACCAGCCGATTGATATAGGAATGTACAAATCGGATTATTTAACAAAAACTTGTTAAAACATGATTGCCCGCGGTCTATTATATCGAACCGAGTTTGAGCTATATCTTAATTAATATTAGTTGATGTTCACAAGATGTCGACTCTCGAATTCGAGAGCTCAGTCGGTGTCTAAGAGTCTTCCTAGCTAGGTAGATGA
>CAJQZM010003623.1:0-19530 GCA_907164665.1 Colias nastes | reverse complement strand
TTGTTCCAATATTGCCCCTGCGGCAGGGCAGGTACGTGAGTAGCCGGCTTAAGACGTGTTATTATTGATAATTACCAAATGCCAAGATGGAAAAAGCCGGGAACAACTACTTACATTAACACTACAATACAATAGACTTAAACATGTTAAGTCTTAGTTTTTCTTCATTTAAATCATTAGTAGGATTCCTATTCAATCGTTTAGGATAAATAAATATGACCTTCTTATAACTCGTATCTCTGTGGCACGTGCCGTGAAAAAAAGAAAATACATTAGATTTTCCCTGTAATATAAACATTATCATCGCGATACAGGAGAAAATACTCGGAATTTTCCACAGAAGTATCCACTTTGTATTAATATGAAGATAATAATTAAACACTTAATAATCGTATGCAGGTAAATAGATAGGCATAAAAGATTATAAAGTAGCATGAAGGTTTCTTATTGATAGTAAACATATATTTTTTAATATTTTTTTTACCGAGGCGTTAAATATTGCTCGAGTAATATGGGAGATAACCTTACCTTGTGAACTTTCTTTGTACCATTATGGAATTCAGTTATCAGATAGGTTAACAATTGATATTTTGTTAACATTGGGATAAGAATATATTAAATGGTATTTAAATACAAGGATGGTTTATTGTTACTATCTTGGAATACTCTCGAAAGAGCATCACAAATACCTTACTTCAGTACACTTATCGTTTTTTTTTATAGAAGAGTGGGCAAACGGGCTTGTGGAGCGCCTGGTCGTAACCGAGCCATCCACGAGCCCATATTCATCTACACAGGCTTCTGCAGATGCGTTGCCGACTTTTTGAGATGGAGGTACACTCTCTTCTTGAAGACACTCAAGTTGTAGCCATTTGGAAATGTCGCCGCGGGAAGGCTAATACATAATTATCATCTACAAAAAATACAATTTATTCTCTCTGAATTCAAATTGAGATTGCGAATCTTCCCCGAAATAAACCGGCATAAATCGTAAACAAAATACATTTTGTTTTAAGCTTATCTCCTCTTCGCACCTGTCGCACAAAAAAACTATTTCAGAACTGACCACAACAAAAAAATCACGTAGAAATAACAATTTTCCATCGCTCAAAGCTGCCTTTGTTGCGTTCGGGATTCATTGTCCGAGAATTATCTCGATATTCCCAACAATACAAGAATAATCCTCGAATGTGATGAGCTTCTTGAAATATTACTATTGGTTACTGCTTTAGTAAATTCGTATAGTCGTTAATATCGTGGACTTGTCTGAACTTCTATAATACGCAGCAGCTAGTAATTGATGTTTTGTTTGTTTTAACAAACAGAAATATGCATTATCAAAGCTTTCAATTGATAAGAATGAAGTAGTTTAAAGATAAACCTATAAAAAAACTAAGTTTGAAACTACCTCTATTTTTGATAACATATCAACCTAGATTGTGCAAAATCAATACTAGAATATATCACAATAGTTTTCAAATAGATATAAAAATTTCCAAACTGAAAAACAGTACTGGATTTTTGCAAGTTTTGACGTGACAAGAGCGTAACCTTACCACAAATTGTTTTTATTGATTGTACAGAGAATATCGAGGTTTTGAAGCTTTATATATTAAAAGCTGCTCGTGGTGTAACTAATACGATTTTCTTGTATAGAGCAATAAATTAATAAATTAATATCTTGTTCGCAGGTCCCTACAAATAAACCGCAATCCGCTGATGGACAAAACGAATATTTTAATCGGACCTATGAGGAATAGTAATTAAAAATTGGACAATTCAGTTAAATGAAGTAGCTGGGATGTGCATTTGCACGAAGTATGTATGCCATGCAAGGGGCTTTCAAATAAAGTAAGATATTTGTACCTAAATACAATTTGTTTCATTCCATTTTCATCCTCAAACCTCTTATTAATATAAATTAATCCTATCTAAGTGAGTTTCATATTACATGTTTTATTGTTACGAATAAACAAACTATGTATATACTACGCCTAACCGACTAAATAAATCGCGTATAATACGGCCAATTAAAAAAGCTACATTCAAAACACAAAGTGACGTTTAAGGCGATTTCTCAACCAGCACTACACCACACAATGAAGATAATATACAAGTGCGATATTTATGGCCAAGCACGATCGTTTGTTTAGCCCCACATGGTCCCGTAGCACGCAACAAGTACACAGACGATAAAGTTTCTGAATAATGGTCACTTCGCTTTAATTCAACGATTTTTGTAAAGCTCGTTATTTTGGTAATAAACTCGACAAGGTTTCTTATAGGCTATGGGTTGCATATACGTAGTGTTTATTGACATGAACGTAAGTGTGTACCAAAAAAGTTTTGATGTAGAGAGGCACGATTTTCAATGTTTATGAACAAAAGAAACCTTTACCGAAAGCATCCATAAAAACCTAAATACAAATATTTCTCAAAACGGTAGTTTAAGATGACTATTACATAACTCGTGCCATACTAATGAAGATTTAGAACCGTAAATTACTATATAGGCTGCGAAGGTGTCATCCTATTACTTTTCAAATAAGAAATCAATTGCTTTTTCCGATAGTAACAGCCCGGATAGTACCTAATTGTGTCAGAAGTGGGTAGTTATTACTTATTAGTTATTAGTTAACACACTGGAATATATAATGTGAGACATACATAAATAAACTGAATCGACTTTATTAATCATTAAGGCCCGATACGAAAAGTTTTGTTAAGTTTCCGACGAGTAGGTGATAGGTGATATATATGTCGCAGTAATCTGGTTGAATCTGCTATTTGATTGAATAACGAGCGCGTTCATTGAATGGCGACATTTTATTGAATGACTAGGACGAACGTTGATTTAACAAGCGTCACTCAACGTCCATCCAAGCGGATTGTAAACTTTGCATTAAAAAATGAAAATAGCAGATTCAACCAGATGACGACGACATATGCAATGTCTTAAATTATTTATTACATTTAATTCATAAACGCTTTTACACTAATATAAACCCCTAATTCATGTAGCTTTAAAACCACCATTTAGGAACTCTCATAAAACTATTTCCATTCATTTTTATTATTCATTGCACCTATTAAAAAAAAATATGCATATACCACGCATTAATATAAAGTGCATTTACGACTCCCAACCAGTTATAATAATTACTAAGTACGCCTTGTAATTGCTTGTAATTTGAGTTACGTTCACCGCGGTTGACAATTTTCTGCTTTATGTATTTATAAATCCTAATTCTAGACTGCATATGAATAGTGGTGCAAGTTTACAGCGGTTTATTGTTTGGAATAATATGTTATAAACGTGTTCTATGAATACTAATATAAGTAAAAGAAAATACACCATAATCCTACTAACATTATGGCGATCTTCACACTGCCCCGCATCATGCTGCATATTGCGTGTCAACGCACCTACGCGCGTTCCTGCGGGATTGCAGATCTGCATCATCGTGCGGGATTTTTTGCGCACTCACGCGCGTAGGTGCGTTTGTAGATTCACGCACGGCGGCTCTCATTTATTCGCCGTTCTCTGTGGTGGTCGTGCAATACTGAGCATCACGACGCGCGGCACTGCGGGATTCGGTGTGCGATACCTTGCGTCTCGCCCCGCACCTACGCGCGGGGGTGCATGTTTCTCCGCGTGTATGCGCGTGATCCGCATGAACGCGCGTGGTTGCATTTTCAGTGTGTTGGACTGTGCGTGTTTTCTATACAAACGGAGATACTTACAAGTAACGTTAAACACGCAGTCACGCAACATGCAGCGTGGTGCGGGGCAGTGTGAAGATCGCCATAAAATGGGAAAGTTTGTGAGGATGGATGTTTGTTACTCACAATTAAACAGAATACAATGAAATTTGGTATGTTAGTAACTGAAGACCCAGAATAAGACACAGGCAAATTTTTATCCCGGAAATCCCACAGGAACGGGAACTATGCGGGTTTTTTTTGAAAACGCGGGCGCAGCCGCGGGCGGAAATCTAGTTTGATAATATGTATTTCGATGCTTATTTTGCAGGACATCTCTGTCTATATTTTTTCGACACGTTTTAAGGTTACTTTATGATCATTCAGATTTCTGTTGTCTTTCTCCACGAATTTTAAACTATAACCTTAACCTTTTAGTTAAATAGTTCGCGCGTTTTGTATGTATTTTGACAGTTTTAGGGGCAATGAAAATATAAGTTGCAACAAGCAGTGTACCTACTAGGAACTGAAATTATAAAATCGTATTAATATGTAATTTTATACTATCTTGTACCTATTTCATATACCACGTAAAACGAAACAAAGCTAAAGAGTTTCGTAAACATTGTGACTTATCCGAACATGATTTAACATAATCACATCGTGCTCTTCTTTCCACATGAGGTATCTCAAAACAATATCAATATTCCTTTCGTTGAGTTTATTTTCTAGCAATTTATTTCGAATCGAGAATTGCGGAAAACGTATATCTGAGGATCTGTTACTATTCCTATGTAAAGATTGAACAAGACTTTACTAGACTGAAATAGAGTAAAATACCTATTCTGTTAATAAAAAGACTACTCGTAGATTAGTATGAATATGAAAAAGTAATATAAAATAGCCCGTTATTACGAATATATTAATACTAATAACTTAGAATACGCGACTTCGTCCGCGAATTCCGACTCTACAATCTTTTGTGTTAATATTTATCTATAAATATTAACACAAAAGATTGTATTTATAAATTTATTTTATATATATAATATTTATCTATATTTTAACCACTGCCCTTCTTGCGTAAGCGGTGAAAATATACGTAGAGCGTTATAAATCTAACATGAAAATGTTTAAATTTTGTATAATGCACAATCGATTAACGTAGAGTTTTGCATTGTTGTTATTTAATATATATTTTTGGTTAGTGCCAATAACTCATGTGATATATCATATAAGAGTAGGGAAATATTTATATAGTTAATTTTCTGTACGATTCCAAGTTTGATGTCGGATAAAATAGTAAATTTATGTTTGTACACAACCGAAGCCTTCATGAACCTATCATAACAAAATAAGTAAACTTGCTAATAGAAAGCCATTATAACAAACCATATTAGTTCTAAACAATTTCTTTTTAGAGCTTAATAACATTAATCGATCATATTAGAATCAGTCCATACGATTTAAGGCATGACACACTTGATAAAATAATATTATTCTCTTCAATATATAGCTTGTGACCTGAGAAAGGACATGGGATAGGTTTTGTCGCTGAAATCCCATGGGAACGGGAACTATGCGGGTTTTTCTTGGACTACGCGGGCGAATCTGCTTGCAGAAAGCTAGTATCACTACATAGTATAAAACAAAGTCGCTTTCTCTGTCCCTATATACTTTTGTAGGCTTATATTATCTTGAAAACTACGCAACGGATTATGATGCGGTTTTTTTTTGAAAGATAGTGTAATTCTCGAGGAAAGTTTTAGTATATAATTTATTAAGTTTTAGACAAAGCGGGCGAAGCCGCGGGCGGAAAGCTAGTTAATAAGCTAGAAATGCAATGATCGCTTTTCATCAGGCAACCCAAATATTAGTTCGTCCAACTAAGCATCCTTTTTTTAATATTTTTTTAGAAATTAATAAAAAAAACATGAATCAATAAGCTTGATTCGATTAATTTATTCATGCAAAACGCCCGCGTGTACCCACTATAATTCCGAACCAGTATTAATAATTTAAAACTATAACTAAATTGCTTTTCAACCTAATTCCCGTAAAATGTTTACCGAACTAACTCTCGTGGGAACGAAATTACTGGTCCTCTGAAAATATTTGTTTGTTGGCCTTTGGAGTATCGGTAAAAAGGTGTGATTTGACAACTCATGTGGACACTGGTCATTAGCTGAAAATTTTGTGGGAATATCAAAAAAAGTGCGAAGGGTCCGTTGTTTAAAAGGAGGTTTTTAAAAGGCGTGATATTTAAGCTCTCCAAGCTTATAAGCAACACATTCATAACACTTCAATACATTGAAACATACATATTAATTCTTCCTTTTTGGTTATTGAGACTTTTAAAAGCTAGTATTTTATAAAAAGACTTTGTAATTACTTAAATTTAGTAAATGCAGTTGATATTGTTGCTTCAATAAATAAAATCAAAGACTACGTTATTTTAAACCCATTCCTGACTTTTTAAAGGGCAAGAACTAATAAGAATTAAAAAAGAAAAGTTAATTCCCATAAATCTTTAAATTCCTTTTCTATAAAAGCAATTTTCTATGACTTAACCCACAAAATAAACGTATAGTACTTAGCTGAACGGGTAATTGAGGTGTTCGACGAGAATTCCTTGAATGTAATTCAATATTCATTGATTTGCAGCGACGTATACTGGCTCTAATTACTGAGCAATTATTCGCAATTGTTATATCGTACAATTTTCTTTTTAAATCAATTTAAGTTTTTTTAATTCAGTCTCTCTGTTTTATTTCTTTAAGTAG
This sequence comes from Colias nastes, assembly GCA_907164665.1. Classification (NCBI taxonomy): domain Eukaryota; kingdom Metazoa; phylum Arthropoda; class Insecta; order Lepidoptera; family Pieridae; genus Colias; species Colias nastes. The sequence goes on along the minus strand of CAJQZM010003623.1, from coordinate 13,045 downwards.
GGAAGTATATGTGTGTAATGTGTTTGCCTTTTAATTTAATTTTTAGTGTTTAAAAAAAGATATCCCATATTGTATTAGTTAAAAACATGCTAGTGTGCATACTGCAGAGGTGTTCGTTATGAAATAAATATACCATTGAAGTACATTATGAGCTGACGAGTATAATTTTATTTACATGATATTTCTGTGATTCTGTGAAAAATATTTATTTAGTATTACTTTCCACGAAACATCTAAATGAAAATATCCAATCGCGATCTATTTTGTTCAAATAAATAATATGGTAATATTATCCTGTTCAATCACATTTCGCCAAAAACGTATTAACATGAAAATTGTATCGTTAAACGTTTTCCTTACAAAGTTAGCGACATCAAAAGAGTAAATAACTCTTATAGACCTGTAAGTAATGTAATAAACAGTGAATGAAGGAAAATTCAAAGGAAATACGTCCGTGGTGACGAAATGAGTTATGCTCGAATCTCATTTTCGTGGCTATAGAGATTTTAAGAAAGTACTAACAGTAAATGGTGGCTATCAGGGTGAAAGTATTAACATTGGCAAGGTAGGAATCGAGAGAGCCCCTACTATGGAACTTAGGCTTTGCAACAATTGTGTATAAACAAATGTCGATAATATTTGTATTATTCTCTGCATTCAATTTACTAAGTTATATCTGCACTACATAATAATTTTCTTTTATTGTGTATCTAATGAAAAAAATTTTTTTTCTTCATTCCTTAAAAAATTCACACCCTGCCTTTTTAAGTTACTGAAACATCATCCATACTCTATAAAATTTGCCAAGTCAGTTAGTTTCAGTGAGTCTTTTGCTGGGTAGTGGTGAAATTTGTTAGTTTATATTTGAATGGTTGCTGTTTTTGTAGAGAGCTGAATGTTCTTCTGATTTAATTTTAATATCTAAACTTCTTATTCTTTCTCGTATATAAATTTCGGTGAGTTGACAACAATAAATAACATTTTCATTAAAATTCCACACCACAAGTAGGGGCTGCGTCGAGTGAAATACCTCACCTGAATTTTTAAGGTATGAAGTTTCGCCTCAGCTTAGTATCATTTTAAAAATCTTTGGCTCTGAATGACACTTTGTACACCTTTTGAGGATTTCACGAGACTATACGAGACGGTCATTTTAAAAGAAAATGAGATAGGAATTTTTCATTTTTTCGCGAAGTATTTTTGGCACTAGAGAGATTTTAATAAGGAACGCTTTGGTAAGAACGCCTATTTGCATACGATGCGAGGCTACGCTCGCCAGTTTTTTCCTTCCCGACACTATTTGGTTCTTTGTAACAAGATACTGCGTTATATAACCCGCTGTTCACCGGTAACATTACTATTCATATGCTGTTTATTGAAATAAATGAAAGACGCTGAACGTTTTCAGTATTTGGGAAAATCTGTGGCGAGAGCCGTGTTATATTTTTGAGTGTGAAATTATGTGGAAAATTTTAATATTTGGAACGTTGGAGTTTATGTGTATGAAATGCGGGAATACTGCATGAATTTTGTTTCTGTGTGTGTGCAAATTATAGTTTTAGTTTAGGTATAGTATAACAAATAATATAATGTTTAGATAGTATTAAATACTAATATATTTAGATTGGTATTGTATAATTTGTGTACGATTCTAATTTTAATTACTATTAAAATTTTAACATTTTCACAAATAGATTGATTACATTTATTCAATTAAAAGCTTGGTAACATACCTTAGATAGGGTTTGATCTAAGGTTTGATCATTTAATTATAAACTAGAAAAGATTAGATAGTTTAGATACTCACATTTGTTTCTCCTCAATAAGAACTAATTCTCCTTCACATTTCGGACCTTAAATAAAATCTTCGTCTTTAATGAGTACAAGGCGTAAGCCTAAACATCATACCAACCATGTTTACACAAACTATAATAAAATATATCATATTGTTAACTATACTCTGACCCAAATAACATTATAATGATAAACAGAAGCGAACTATGCAGGTATATTATAATTTATAACGTAATATCATCTCCATTAATTAAAGTATACTCAGCATCTTCTCTATTTACTTATTAATGAGATCGTTTGCTTATTATGGCGGAATTACATTTGATTACACGAAGATTAATTTCCACTTTCCTGTTTTAATATGTATGTTATAATGTCAATTGTTAATTTGACCTGATGTAGTAGTGATTCTAATTGTTGTCCTAGAAGATTCCATGGTCAGTCTTGTTTGTTGGTTGTTCCATCCGAAAGATGAAAAGTTTGTTTATCTTATAATCTTCATCATAATATCACGTTTCGATTATTAGTAGCGGAGCATCAATTTAAAAAAAATTGCAGGAATATGACTATCCTTTCTTTTGAAAGCAGACGATGGTGACGTGTTGTCAAGCCTAGGTTTTTATGTTTTCAATGGATATTATGTCATTTAACTTACCTTTTATTAATTTCTTGGTCGGTTTTATATCAGCAGGATTACTTATTGTTTGTAAGAGTGCTAATAGTCCTACCACTTTTTATAGTTCACAATAATCATCCTCATTTGCCAAGTTATAGTCATCTATTATAATAAATGAATGTCGTGCAAGTTTTGTAGGAACTACTTAGTAAATTACGTGTTCCCAAACGATCTTGAGCATCGAAGCCATTTCTATTATAACCGCTCATTCAAGGATCCTAGTTCATAGTTTCAGGTTACTGTCAGTAAACAATCTACGAACTAAGTAAATTCTGACTAGGTCCAGTCCATTGGAAGAAAAATATTTGTTGTCTAGAATTGTGATAGTTTGCTTATAATTTGGAGCTCATTAAATTCATTGATGATATGAGGTTTTTACTGATTTATAATAAGTATTTATAAGTATAATATATTCGATGATATTTCAGATTATATGTAATTTCATTTGTGTTTTTCGTGGTGCCTAACAAACTGGTTATTTAAAATTGTAACTAATACATAGGTAATAAAAAAAGTTGATCTAATTTAACAACAGTTTGTCAAACCACATGAAAGATAAAAGCTAAACAAGGTAAAAGAAACAAAACAAAGGTTCCATCAAATCTGTTTATTCAACAAAATCACAATTATTTACACAATATTGTATTCCACGTTTCTGCAATTACAATAAAATTTTTACGTAACTATAGCATTACACAACTTTTTACAAGGCGGAATCAATCCTAGGGTGTACATTAAATAAAACGCATAGCTTATTATATTATGGCAATGTTACAAAATAAAGTATGAATTTATAAAATATAATATAGGTAGTGATATTGGTACTGCATTGTCAACCGATTTCTTTTTCTTTATAAGAGAAGTGGTCGCTTCACCGTAAATTTATGTATGTAGACCGTACATTGTGTGACGTACGTTTGTTGTTATGTATGTATTAGATACATTTTAGCCAATATAAGTAGAGTATAGCATCAGTTCCAGACGTAGGTACTGCTTCGTGGAAGATGAAAAGTGCGTCACAGTTAGTTAGCCAATCAGATTTCAGAAAAGCGGCAGCATGGAAATCTATCATCACTATTTCTGAAAATGTTGTTCTGAAGGCAATTTTAGTCAGTTAGTTAAGTTGATTATAAAATAGTAGTAAGTATAAGTAGCTTCTAGGAATGTCTATTTAATATAAATCACATTTTAACAAGACTATATTATATAAATACATTAAAATATGGTAATTATCTTAATTATTAAAAAGAATACTTATAAATAAATCGACCAAATGGTCGATCAACTTAAGATTTTTAAAGTCGAGAAAAATCATACCCAAATCGAAATGCTCCGTAATTTTCAAGATAACTTTACACACTTACGTGTATAATAAAATAAAACCTATGATTTGTTGACATGTTTTAAATACACAAAACGTTGTACTTTATACGAAAACTAATTATAAAAGTGAAGCCAGGTAGGAAAATATTTATTGTGTACATTAACAAAACTAGCTAATGAAAATAACTTCATTTAATTGAGTCTATAATGTTTATTTTTTATTCAGAGTTTGGTGTAATATTTGAATGAAAATTTGCAATAAATTCCATAAAAAATTAAAAACGTAAAGATTTTCCCACCAAAGATAAACATTCTCTTAATTATATACATTTTTAGTTACCCATTAATAATATTGTTCTCTCATATTATCTTTTATTCTTAATTAAATCTAATTCGTTCCACATTCTCAAATTACAATCACAAATGGATACATAACATTACTATGTTATTCATCTAAAAATATGTTTTTCAGTCATGACCTATACAATAAGAAAATAAGTATTATACGTTAAAAAGCGTTTTATTTACATGCTGTCCAAGAAATTATACATAAGTTGGTAACACTAATACATATTTCAATTGATTAGAAAATAAATTACTTACATGATATGCAATTCCAAAAAAATAGGATTTTTAAACTACTGAATTTTTGAGCTTTTTTAATATCGATTATTATTTATTATTTAAAAATATGTAATCGACTTCATTGTATGATTTAAAAACTGTTATTATAATTATAATTTTGATTAAATTTAATATAAGCACGATTTATGTGAATAGTATTGAAAAATAAACAACACTGCTTGAAATTCAGTAATCTAATTTATACATTAATATGTACTTGTAATTTCAATATTTAACGTACACAATTTCAATTCCCAGAACTGAATAGCGGAGTGGAGTCAATTATATAAAGTGCTGAAAATTGAAACCATAAAGGATGCAGTTTAAATATCGTTTACAATATTTAGGTCGTACTCTCACCATATTTTTCATGTAGACCGTAAACATATTTCCAAGTATGAAATTTTCAATAAGTTGAAACCCAGCCAAACGTAAGTTACAAATATATTCAGAGCAAAATACATTGCCAATATCAATACACTTGGCAGGTACTATTTATGAATACTAGATAACATATCACTATGTTTAAATCAAAATGTTTCACATAATTTAGATGATATTGTAATACTTTTTAAGTGAAATCTCTTTCCCAAACATTCGAAGCGAACTAGACGTCATATAAAATTAATTAATGTCTTATTTTCCTTATATAAAACACGAAAGTATTGCGTTAAAACATTCGCAACCTACAATCATATTTCTGTACCCTAACAGTATAATTTCGCTGTCGCAGTATAATTTACGGAATAATTTAATTAAATATTCTTAACCAGTCTTTTTTCCTTATAAAAACAAGGGAAATTATACAGAATACGCAATTATGTAACAATACACAGGGAAATTCTGGTTGTATTGAGCCATCGTTGGAAAGTTTATAAAAATTCAATGAGAAAGATTTAATAAAAGCGTAGTAAGTATTACGACAGCACTCGATAGTAACTTTCCGCTCGAACTCGATTGCCAATAATTTTCATCTTTCGATGAAAGCATGAGTGAATCTTCTCCATTTTGTCCCAATTGGCCGGGGCAAGGTAGAGATTCAGGTGGCATATCGACCAATACAACTTGATTGAGTGATTTCTCATCTTCCAGTTTGTATGCACTATTTGCTTCACTGTAAGTTTCATCCTCATTACCATCTTGTTGGAAGGAATCATCATCAGCATCGACATCTAAATCGGTTTTAAGATCTTTACCATCATTGCTTTTGGGGCTTAGTGCATTATCGACGTTGTCTGCTACATTCGGAATACAAGTGACTTCGTCGAGAGCCTGTCTGAGGGGTTCGCTTTTTGTTTCATTACGCAGAACTTGAATCCAGGATAGACGACAATCGCATCTTAATTTGTTACCTGCGAATAAATATTTATGGTTACAAATGAATTTATGCAGCGTTAAGGAATATTTGAAAGCGAAATGAGATCGTAAATTTCGGGGGAATCCACATGGAATCCGCCTACGTAATCTAATAAAACTCCGGCTCATTCAGCCCGACGCGTATCGACGTTTAACAAAAGTGCGTAATGAAATTATCATGAGAACGGACCCGTAATGTTTGTTGATTTTTAATAATTCATATTTCATTGTGCCTAAATCGTGTTATTACGCCATTGTTGACTTCGTATGGGGAACTGTTACAATCATTAATTGTGCTTAACGCGAGAGGGGTGTCTCTATAGGGGATTAGAGCCCTATAGGGAGCGTGCCATTGTTTGTTTAAAATATAGTTATTTATCTTCTCATGAACGTACTTGAAATGTGTCTGCTGTGTTATTTACTGCTAAATGACATGTCTACATGTTAAGGATAATATATTTGAACATTGTAATTACTTAATCCGGATACGGAATGGTGTTCAACTGTTCAATAATGTATTTTGAATTTACTTCAACGAAAAATGGCTGCTTTCAGAGAACTACAATTTAATTGTATGCTATTAATACTTTAATGGTATGGTCTTTTTATTTATAGAGTATTATTTGGAACATTTTTATTTATTGCGATTATAAAGATATTTTTATAAAACAAAGATATATTTCATGCAATATGAAATTGATTTTACACTACTTTTGAAATGCAATTTAACTATCTTTATGAAAAATGAGGACTTTTGGACTTGAACCTTTGTTCTAGAAAATAATTAGCAAAGGTACTTTAAGTTTACATATTATTGGTACAAAATATTAAACATAATTCTATAGTTGACATATTATGTATATAATTAACAGTTAATATTTTATGTATAGTAGTACATACTTGAGACTTCATATAAACATACAAAAACATAAATAATTTTTATTTAAGAGTCAATTAATATATGATTTTGTTTAAAAACTTACCACTTAAGTACAGTACCGACGTTTTCAGCTTTAAATTTTCCAAAATGGGTTTAACAGTTTCATAGGAAAATAATTCAATTTCATTATTCCTTAAATCCAATAATTCGAGCCCTCGAACGCCTTCCAATAGCACTTCGTTAATGCTTTGTAATTTGTTGCCGGTCATAGACAATTTCTGAAGCATCGCCAATCCGTCAAAGGCTCTTTCGGATAGATATTTCAATTCATTATTATCCAAAAGAAGCTCATTCAAATTCCACAATTCGATAAACGTCAAATCTCCAATCATCGATAACTTGTTGGACCTCAGATCCAATCTCGTCAAATTAGCGAGGCCCCTAAAAGTGTCCCTGGTTAGAACCGTAATTAAATTCGCTTCCAATACCAGATCGTTGAGGACGTTTAGATGCTCGAAACATCCGTCGTGAGCTAGATTAATACTGTTAAACGATAAATCGAGATATCTGAGACTCGGTAAATCGACGAAAACATCCCTCTGGATCTCGGTCACTTTATTTCCTTTTATTGTCAAGTTTACGAGCGACGGGAGGTTTGCGAACGCGGAAAAGTCCAACTCCATTATTTTGTTGTTCATTAACGTTATTTCTCTCACTGTCGACATGTTCGTGAAGGTCTTTTTTTCGATCTTGTTCAGCGTAGCATAATGTATTTGTAGTTTCTGCAAGCGTTTTAACTTGTGAATCACGTTAAGTGGCACAAATTTGAGTGCGCCGTCCGATCGAACGTTGAACGTAAGCTTTTCGAGGAGCGGCTGGGAATTGAAACTTGCCCAAATTGGATCGGCTTCATCAATGCCACCGTTAAACACCCAACAGTCGGCGCGAGTGGCTGTTTTAATTTCTGTATTTTCACAGTAGCAATGTACTTTTGATTCTCGGTTGGCAATTTCACACATATTGTCTTTAGCTTGCGCCGCGTGGTATCTCCTTTCAGTTTTATCCCTGCGTTTTTCATTTAAACGGCTCTCTGTGTAGGATATTTGAACTGAAGTCAGTGCGAGAGCTAGAAGTAAATATTGAATGAGGGTCTCCATGGTTCTCAGCCTTTTCGCTCGGCCTGAAACAAGCAAAACATATATTAAAACGTGGACTTTATTTTTTAATTTGCAACTTAGCTTTGTGTGGGAACGTAGTTTTATTTTATTGTTTAAGTATACGTTTAAATGAAACAAAAGGAGAGCATGGTACAATATATTAAATGACTCGATGGGTTTTTATAATGAGTCGTAATGGTTATAATGGTTGTATGGAAAAGTAACGTGGAATAATTAATTGGTATCATAAAACGTGGACAGCGACCGTGTAACTATTCAGGGTGTTTTATTATCAGCGGTTCCCTGACAAGTTGCACTCCGACTAATTTGCAAGGGTCGGATGACTCATACACTTCCTTTGTTTAACTCTGTCATTGTATCCTTTGAAATATCCTGATTGTGAACATTGTGAACTATTGTGGTTCCAGACAGAGCCATAGTAATTTCGGCAATTTTTAGCCGTTCTTTAATTATGAAATTCACGAATAGTAAGACAGTTTCTTTTGACGTCACAATGGGATATTGTTCTTTATTTTCATCATTTTATTCATAGGAAAAGCGTTGGGTGCTTTATTTAAACTACATTAGACTTATGAAAAAGTAAACGTAGACAATTTTTTATTTTTGTTAAGCTATGTTACATTAAAAAAGTTAAGTTTCAGACGTTTAAACGTTGATGTATTCACGTCAATGGATGCGTCGTATGTATCTATATTATAATAAAAACTTATACATTTTACATAAATACCAATACGAAAAAAAGAATAATTCATTTCTTTGTGAACGTTTCAATATACATAGCTTTTTCAGCACTCCAATAAGTAAATATAATACAGTCTTTTAATTATTTGTCCAGATCTAACAATAATTAGAACAATTATTGTCATTCTTTACGGCTTACGCTACTATAGCCAAAGGTAAGCGTTTAATTAAGGCCATTTTTAATTAGTTCCTTTCATTCCCGACGGCTTAATAAGAGACAAAAAAGGCAACACAAGATTGCCCTTTTGTTTCATCAAATGATTATTACGTATTGGATTTTTGAACCTTCACGCATTTTGACTATGCCCTAATTAAGTTGCCCGCTTTCTTAGCAATATGCATACAAAATACCTAACTATCAAAGGTACGGCGCTAAATATTATTTAGTTAATCTGTAGGTAAGGCGCAACTGGAAGATACGCAAACAATAACTGTGTTTCCTAATAAATGTAAATTAATACAATTTAAAATAATAATTTTTTAGAAACGAAACCACCTATTTCTGATCACGAAAATGAAAAATAAAAATAATTACATATTCAAATCGTCTTCTTCGAAATCGATACAAAAACAGCTGCCTAAAAAACAATCCAGCCCAGAATTTATAAACTCGTAATTAAATTTATGTCTCAAATTTCATACTGTAAAGAGAGAACAAAATTCTGACAAGGAATATTTCTTTGTTTCTTACATTTGTTTTGTCAAAGAACTGTATACATTTAAATATTGAAAAGGCTTTGTATCGATGCTCTTTGGATGTTAAAGTTCGATTCTTTGAACGAACAAGAGATTTTCGATTGTAAAACAAAGTTGGAAATCAAGCGAGTAAATAAAGTTACTTCCTTTCGATTTGATACGGAAAGACTCAGATATTTAACGGTAAAAGGTGAAATTGTTTCTTTGAAAGAAATATGGAACCGAATAGGTTCTAAAGTGGGTGGACTCATATTATGGGACGTTTTATATGAAGTCCTAATTTATACCAAGAAATATCTTGGTCGTATGAAACTGAACGGTGTTAATTTATTCTTTTGTGTGTGTGTGTGTGTGTGTGTGTGTAAATTGTATCTGTGCATTGTGCAATAAAGTGTTTTTTATTATTTATTATTTATCCTGTGGTATAGATCAAGCTAGAAATGTAACAAAATTGATCATAAAATAATGTGATATAGGTAAATTATAAATTTCTATAGGTACCAAATATTCCAACTCTAAACTACTAAAGCTGAGCAAGAAAAGTAAAGTTTTAATCTCAATTTCAAGTACTTTCTGTATAATCGTACTTAAATGATAACAATACAACGTAAATAAATGATTATAATATGGCGTAAGATGTATTTTGTAACACAATTAATGTTAACACAACTTTGTTCTATTTAAAAATGAATTAAATGTTTGTAGTTTGTAAAGTCCTTTATTGTGTGATAAAAAATTCATAAAAGTTACTTTATTACCAGCTTTGAGCATAATAATTATAGAAAAAGTTAACTTGTTATAACTTCACCTGAAATATGAATAGATTAAATATATAATTTTCATACAAATTCAACAAACAATGTGGATGAACTTCATAATATGAAATGTGATACTATAATTTTATATTGTTATACATACCTAGATAGTTAATTCTGAAAATAACAATAGTTTTAAATAAATACCTACGTCAAAAAACGGATCAAATTTATCCACACAGATTTCTTTTAAGGTTCTATTAATAATAATACCTTATGATAATAAATGCGAAAATTAAATACATTACTCTATATCAAAACCCAATTATTATTCACCTTCTTTAGTTCAACTCCTTGTAATTTTATTTCAATAGAACTACATACAAAAAATACCTATTTTGTCCTTGTTTGAAGTCGAGTAAGATTTCAAAAAAATTTTACAAGACGTATATCTATCTTATTCCTGAGTCTTATCGGCGAGTATTTCATATATACGCAATATTTCCACGTTGCTCATAAGTGTCAAGGAAAATGGTAAGAAATCCATGCTATTTTTCATAGAATACAGGTATATTTTTTTCAATAACTGCGTCTTTGGAGCCTTTAGTATTATTACTTTCATAGTGTATTATATTGGTGATAAATATGAATGATATTATAAAAGGATATTATATATTATAAATTATTATGTCATAGCTAAACTAAGAAAAAAAGTGAATTATTGAAATTGAATTTTTATTCATTCAATTGCACCTTGATTGATAAAGGTTTATTTTTTTATTTTTAGCAACCTGATGCAACTGTGTGTGCCTTAGTTATATTATTGTTTATAATTGAAGTATATCTAATAACATTCCAATATTTCATTTAAGATATCGTAAATTTCTAAATCACACAATAAAGTACCTATCTACTACTTATATTTCAGGCTTACGATACTTTAAATCTTGAATGAAACTTTGCAGTCTTAAAATAGACGAGATTGAAAATTCATATAAAGGAAATACCTATAGTATTGCCAGCGGCTTTATTATATTCAGTCTATATGTTGATACTAGAATACTAACAGCTGCCATTCATAAACTGTCGTCTATTGAAAATCTAAGAAGAAGATGCGATAATTAATTTTTTAAAGCACAGAGCATCTCCACGTCTTTTGTCCGTTTTAAATTAAATTATAAACAAAACCATCTTAAAATAGCAATCATCAAACTGGGTATATTCAGTCATTTCATAAGAAAAACTTTTAAGTTGATTCCGACCGTCTTTCTTCATTTCAGATGACACTTTTAAAATACCTGAGTTCGTCGCAAATGAACTACCGTACATTCTCATTTCTTAGAAAATTTAAACAATTTTCTAAAGGAAAGGTTTGTCGTAGAGTCTTATTTTCGTAATACACTTTTCTATTAAGGGAGCTCCGTGAAATCGAGAACAATGGAGCTGCCTTTTAAACTAAAAATATTTATTACCTGGCTGTAATGACGGTGTAAGCCGCTTAAAAGTACTTTGAAAATGGTTTTTTATTTTAGACGGCAAATTGTAATTAGCTTTTGAAATATAGAAGTACTGGTTTATAATGTAGAATGCGGTGCTGTTTGTAAAAATCGGCTTGTGATGGATGCGGAAAATTCTAAGCGTTTTTGTTTTAAATTTATATTATATAAATGGGCTCAAATAAAAGAACGCGGAAAGAAAATTCTACAGCTTTTTATGCGAACAACAATAGAGAAAAACTTTTAGATACCTATTGTTCGCAGCCAATGGTAAAATATTTTTTTCTGACATTGTTCAAATCTTGTTAATAGTGCAATGTGTTTACCTTTTAACATTCAAACATGCATTATAATTATATTTCTATCAACATTCTTATTTAAAAAAAGGTTATTCCATTTTCTTGATTTTGTTTTTACGCGTTTGTAAGTACCTTTAGAAATTAGGGATCGTCAAATTACTGGACATTTTTTTCTATTACAGACTCTGTGTTTAACTTCACTTTAATTATAGTTTCAACATTGTTCCGACCCAAAAAAATTTTTTTTAATCTGTGTCAGGAAGTAGCTATATCACACAAGAATACCGCAAAACACTCATTAATCTGACCATTTTATGATCTAGGAATGATAGTAGAGACCGGCGTTCTATGAACGTAATAATATAGATAAGATGACCAAAAGACCACACACATAATATTATGAGATCCTAAAGTAGGTATTAAAATTATTACAGAAACAATTTTTTCTTGAATACAACAAGAAACAAGGTAAAATACTGGTTAAATCAATTTATAGTATGATATTAAAATATTTTTTAGGGAATATGAGTTAAAATATCGTTTGCCCATTATCTGATTTATATGTCAAATTCTACTTAACAACGGACCATTTTTTGATGCTTTCGTCTTATTCGCATGCGAATTTTCCTTGCATGAGCAAAGCCGCGGGCGGATAGCAAGTGTAAAATATTCTTTATTGATATATAGTCAACTATCTTTGTTTTTCAATTAAAGTTTCCCCTTTCTACAGTTATGTAACGTTAGCTTTCATAGTTTACAATCCTACTACATTATCCTGCAAGCTAGACGTTTATAAATACATAGTTAAAACTGGTGTGCTAGATTTTTAACAGTCTAGATGTATTACTGAAATAGATATTTTAGTATTAACTCTACTCCAAAAGCTAGTCTGAGTTACCTTTATACGGGAGAAAGTAATTGTATTTATTAAAGCGCATAACTATCGGAAATATATTTTTTGTGACATATTTAAATATCAATTAAATTGGAAACACATTGGTGTGATTTGGTATCAATACTAATATTATGTGATTCTCTTTTTTTGTTTAGTTTAGTTTTGTTTCTTTTTTGTATTGCTGTTCTGTATTGCCGTCCTTGAAATAAATGTTTTTTCTTTCTTTTCTTTCTAAAGCTGAAGAGTTTGTTTGTTTGAAAGCGATAATCTCAAGAACTACTGATCTGAAATTGATATTTTTGGTTTTATGGCATTCAAATGCTTTATAAATA
>CAJQZM010003592.1:0-14805 GCA_907164665.1 Colias nastes | reverse complement strand
ATTTTTTTTGGCGGTTAATATTTGGAACCAGAGACAAGTGTTTTTTTTTACTATCGTCACGTTTTGTATTTAAATTGTGTCGCTTCTTACGTTATGGGTCAACGTGTTAGTTTTAATTATGTTGTTTTATAGGGGGTATTCATAAATGATTACTTATACTATAGCAGTAACAAGACTTTTAACTTTATTCTCTGTATCAATAGCTAACAGTTATGCATGAATAGTTAAAACATACCTTCAAGGCAGCAGGGCCATGTGTCAAAGCCTGTTTTCTACCGAGAGCCAAATAATGTTCCAAATGTCGCAGAATCATCCTTATAAGATCTGTCCTCGTTACAGAATGTAACATTCCCCACACGTCCAAACCGACGAAGGGCACGATTATAACTGGAAATTGATTTAATTTAAAAGCCTTTTTTGGAAAAGTGATACGTGTACCTACGTAAGGAAAATGCTTCAAATGATTACGATTGAGATGCAGTTTCGGCAAAAAATATACAAAATTTTTTTTTTTTTTTATTATAAAAACTTTCGATCAGGAATTTAGTTATTAAATTATTACAAAAATTAAAATTACTTGGAGATCCTTCCTTATCAAATCCCGTGCTGCCGCTGGGGAAATGTTTTACCAAAACCTCAGGTGCCTGCCACGAGTTTAGTGTTGTGTCTATGCCCCACTTTTCCCGCCATTTCATTGACTGAAAAAAATGAATTTTTAAAGATCAGAAAATAAGAATTTTTAAAGACTAAAAAATAAGAATTTTTAAAGGTACCTACATATATTGTATGCAGGAAATATTAATTTGGTCATCATCATCGTGATATGAATTCAAATTCGAGAAATAAAATTCAAAACCAAATTTTAATAATTTTGAAGTGAATATATCGTGTCAATAGTTGAGCTCTATCGACGGGGAACTTTTTTATTCTGAACATAATATTTTAAATACCCTTTAAATACTTACACACGTTTTTGTGTTTTATACGTATTAGTTGTTCTTTTAATAATTGTATACATTTATAAATAACTTACGTCTCTTAGCATTTTCTCCGCTGCTTCAGGGTCCCATTGTCTCGCTGTAACAAAAAAAAATATTAGAAAAACATGTTAACTTTTGTTATGATAGATACAATATAAGGTTATTGCACTTGTTATTTGCGTTAACATTGATAAAGGTATGTAACTAATAGATAAAGTATAAACATACATTTTACTTATTTAGTTGCATGTTATGTACTATTTAAACGACATAATATTTTAATGAAAATGGATGTTCTTCCGAAAATACGCTACGATTTTATTTGTTAATAATTTTATTTGTTAATAATTGTAACAATCTATTCACGTAAAATAAAGTTGGTTTAGTTAAACCATTTATAACTCAAGAACGACAGAACGGCGGAACTCAACATATTTGAACGATGTTTGTTTTGCTCGATTGGCCCCAGCTTGGATCAGCATTATAACGTAAAGAAAATAATTAAAAAATGTCTTAAAATGCAGCTAATCCTTTACAATTCAATATTTCATATTTCAATGATTATGTTTGTATTAGTGATGCGTGAATCGCTATTCAGGTCAAAGTAACTATGTTTACAATAATCAACATTGGCAATGAACTTTTACATGTGTTTTCAAATGTTATCTCAGATTAGCGCAAATCAATTCTTAGTAAGTTTTATTATAAAATATTTAATAATATTAAAAACATAATATTAGGTTGCAAATGTTTATCATTTTTAATTCTGGCATATCAGTAAATCGCTGCTATGCTGTATCTTGCTGCTTTATTTTATATTTAAAATATTATGCGTTTTCTGTTGATATATGAGTAGGTATATTGTAAATACTAAACTTATTTATAAAAATAGTTTGGCATTTTGTATTGATTTTATAATTTATTCGACTATTCTTATTCATTCCAGTTTGGTGCAGTTCAATCTACAAGTAATATGATAATGGTACTCAACTACTCAACATTATATTTACATTGTGAGTAATTTGACTCAGAAAAGTTTACGAGTACCTATAGGTAATAGTATACTATATTATGTACGCAATGTTTAAGACTTCTTAAATATGGTTTTAAAATTATTAGATTTATGTATAGCATGGGTTGTTGTCTATGCTCTAAAGTCTTATGTAGGTACTATTTGCAAGTGATAAGAATAAAGATGACTAGGAAGTATGTAGTAACTATTGGTCGACATAGTCCAGTCGTTAATTGATAACACTGTTTGAATTTTAAATAATATTGACTCATTCTTATGAAGCCAATAAGCATTTGGATGTTTGTTTATAAATTGAGTAGATATCATTTAATCGAGTCACTATTTTTTTATGTTATAGATATAGGCTATTAATTTTTATTATTTAATACATATTGAAGCTTCTCTTATTTATTTTGATGAAAAAGATGTACATTCGTCGATTTTCTGTTCAAAGGTTGCTAATGTATTCGTCATTTGTGGTATTCAATAACGTATATTTTGTATAATTATTTATTTCTTTAAATATTAATATTTAATAACAAAAAAAAGTAAAGAGGATTATAAATACGCTTACCTCTAAGCCATCTTAACAGGAAGTGGTCATTGTGTTCAGGTTTCAGGACATCTTTTACGCTACGACGAAACTGTAATTAAAGAGAATAAAACTTTATAGCTTCAATTCATTTTATAGCACCATACAATGTTAAGCTATAGTATGTAAAGGATGCAATTAAAGGGTATCAGTTTTTATGCACTTTACATTGACTTTAAATTGTAATTAATTACACTATCTACATACTAATTTAGAAAAAAAAAATTATAATGAGCGACAAAGCAATTGATTTGTAATTAGGTCTATTTCTTTTGCTCTTAAAACATATTGCTTAATAAAATGTAGTTGCGTATTAGAAAATATTGTTTCTGCATAAATAATTGAAAACTGAAAAGTTCTTTGATATTGAAAGATAATTTTAGGGGTTATGAGAGATGCATTCGTTCTTGCTGCAAATTTTCGACTCGACTTTAACAGATTGAAAATAATTAAATATCTTTGACTGACCGGTTGGCTTGGTTGGTAGTGGCACTGCATTCCAAGCCAGAGGTCGTGGGTTCGATTCCCACTCGGGGCAAATATTTGTGTGATGAACATGATAGATGTTTGCTCTGTGTCCGGGTGTTAATTATATAGTATATAAAGTATTTATTTAAAATTATATATATGTATGTTTATCAGTCATCTGGTTCCCATAACACCAGCGAAAGCTTAGTATGGGATCAGATCGTGCCGTGTGTGAAAATTGTCCTGAAATATTTATTATTTATTTTATTTTTATCTTTAACGTTTCTTTAACAATGTTATATTTTTAGTCTGTTGCAAGAAATGGATTTTAAAAATAATTCTGCGGTTACCTAGCAACCGTATTGACAAAGCAAGTATTGCATTTCGGAACAAGTTTATTATCAATCACAATCGGATTTCTATTTAGTGTTTAGACATAGTTTTTATTTATTTTATTTAAAATATAATGGAGGGTGATAATGTATCGACATTCAGTGCTGATGGTGGCCAGGATACTGTGGGTCTTCCACGTATTGTTATGGTTACTGAAGGGTCTGATACCTCAGCATCATCAGCCTCATCAACATCATCTTCTGAAGACAACTGGGCAGATCTAATCAAGTCTTCCGAAATACCACCAGAATACTGGCATATACAAAAGCTCGTAAAGTATATGAAAGCGGGTAATCAAACAGCTACTATGGTAGCACTATCTTGCCTGAAAGACCACGATTTAACAATAGAGGTGAACCAGCGAGCCATTCAAGAAATAGGCGGACTAGAATTATTAGTAAATCTTCTGGAAACGCGAGACTTATGTTGCATTTTGGGCGGGTTGGCTGTTTTAAAAGACATAACACCAAATATAGAAATAAGGAAGAAAGTCACTGATCTGGGTGCAATACCTTTACTAGTTGGCCTCCTATCTGACCCAGCGAGAGATGTACAAATACTAGCTGCAGAAACTATAGCTAATTTGGGAAGGATTAGAAAGAGCCGAAAGTTTTGCAGAAAATACGGCGGGCTGCCGAAGTTGATCGACTTGTTGGATATAAAAGAGAAGTTGGTACCTAGATAAACATACAGGGTGTCCCACCGTTCGCGTTGGTGTACAAGGCTCAAAGGGGCTTTAGTTTTGCAAACGCTGAGTACGTACGTACAAATTCTAGATGGACGTTGGGACACCTGTATGGCTGTATAATTGTACATGTATGTTAACGAACATTTAGAATAATATTTACATAAAATATTTAAGTACATGTTCTAAATATTCCAAATTCCAATTGTTATTAAAATCTTACGTACGTTAAGGACGATTCACACAATTACTTTTGCTTTATTTACGTTCATCATAATTCTTAGAGCGTGACAAATGATGGCCGTTACAAAACCATGACCAATTGCCATTACAGATACCTGGTTACACCACGAGACCAGCTCAATCAGGACGAGTTACAGTTTCTCGATATCGCAAGGGCTGGTGCTAAAGCTCTTTGGTCGATGTCGTCCTCGCAAAGGAACAGAGAAGCAATGAGGAAGTACGGAATGATACCGTTGATAGGGAGGATGCTGAAGACCATTCATTTGGATGTAGCAGTGCCAGCGGTTGGCTTGTTGCAAATGTGTGCTAATGAAACTTCCTTCCAGTTAGCCATACAGACTGAGAAGATGGTCAATGATCTGATCACACATTTAGCTAATGAAGATAAAGATTTGAAGGTGAGCTAAAGCTTCATAAGCTAAGTCCAACATTTATAACAAAATACATAATCGACACATTTAAATGGTTTATCATTCGATTGAAATGTTTCAAATTAATGCTTGCAAAGTTGAGGTCGATACCTCGAATACCTTTTGGGCACATGTTTGATTTCTTGTATTTATTTTCTTGAATCTTTGACGAAAAATGAACACTTATATTTTACAAAACACAAAGACTTAAAAATAAAAGCTATTAATCATAACAATAAGTACAAAACAGTAAACAAAGAATTTGAATCACAATAACAACACAAAAACGTAATTCGTTTAACTGGGATTTATTTTTGAGATATTGTGTGAAAACTTTTAAATAATAATGTTGTTATTTTTCCTTTAAAGACCTATTGCAGTTTGGCGATTTATAAATGCGCAAGTGATTCAATAACAAGGGACATGATTCGGGAAGCCGGTGGCTTAGAACTGTTGGTGGAAGCTGCCCAGGATAGCACGAACAGAGCCAATAAACCCCTTATGGCTGCTGTAACTGGTGCATTGTGGAAATGTGCTAACAGTGAAGTCAGTGTGAAGAGACTGGACACTCTAGGAGCAGTTCCAATACTAGTCAGGCTATTAGATGACGAAAATGACGGAGTATTGACCAATGTCGCCGGAGCGCTCGCGGAATGCGCTAAATATCCACCTAACCGTGGAAAAATTAGATCCTCTGGTGGAATACCAATGTTGAGTAAGTAGTAAAATTATCATTTTTTATGTGGTTCTTTCATTTTCGGTTACGAAGCACAACACATCAAAACAGTTTATTGCCGATTGAGTAAACACATCACAACGTTTTCATAGTTGCTCTCATTTGTCAATACTTGATACATTTTTGGTGAATTACGTATTTTGTTTTTGCAGTTCACCATTTAAATAATACATACAAACCGCTGCTAGAGAATGTTCCATTGGTACTAATGGAATGCGCAAAAGACATTAGTTGCATGAATGAAATTGACGAACTAGACGGCGTTCGACTGATATGGTCTCTACTAAAGAATGACTCGAAAAAAGTGCAAACGAATGCTGCTCTAGCACTGAGCCCTTGTGTCCAAAACGCGGCTGACTCTGGAGAAATGGTGAGATCGTTTGTCGGAGCGTTGGAACTAGCAGTGGATCTATTAGATTCGGATGATCATAATGTACTGTCAGCGGTTTGTGCAGCAATAGCGACAATTGCGAAAGACCACGAGAACTTGGCGGTCATTTCTGACCACGGAGTCGTAGCGAAACTTTCCAAGTTAGGTAAGTGTGAAGTGTTTTGTGGTTATTGTTATGGTCACGAATTGGAAGTCTTTAATGTGTATAATAATAGAAGTACGTAATAACGATTTTGCTTAACCGATATTACGCTGTTAGTTATTATTTATGGTGAAGCTCTTAGATGCTTAATTATTGTGGAAAATACAAACTGAGACCAATTTCAATCATGAGCAATTTTGTACAGTAATGTACTGAACTTTTTGCAGTTTGCAATTAGGGTAGTAATAAATAACGATAAAAAGTAACCAAGTACCATTCAAAATTTTTAATTATTTTGAACAAAAAATTGCGGCACAGAGATGTGGCAATGACATCGTTGGCTCAAAGCTTAATCACATTGCCGCTGCTCAAAATATACGTAAAAAAAATTAATGCCAAATATAAAGAGACATAATAATATAAAGGTTGTCTATGAACTGTTCCATTGTCCTTCTAGGAACCATAATATTTTGGTTTTATAGAACAACATGTTGAGAGATAAGAAATATTATATAACCTGCGATTCAAACAGTTTAACACCGACCCCAGAACTCGACTTATTTTCCACATATTATTTGTTCCTCGTGTGTATTTTCCATTGACTATATACGTTAAAAATATATTTACACAAAAACTGTGATCTTAGCGTCACTTAACTTAGTTCGGCGACAAAAACTGATGTTTTTTGACCTTTCTACCCTTACTTGGGTTTTACTTGACAATTTTTTGCGATTCTTCCATCGAGTCTATATCTGTCATAGAATACTCATATCTTCTGTTCACTCGAGAAACTTCGCTCGCTATTAAATAATCGTCTTCATAATGTACTTTCCTATCTTAAATGGAATAAGGACGACCCAAAAATTATATTGATTCTTCAAGGGCACCATTTTTACTTTTAAACTCTCCCATCCTTTATAATCCGAAATTTAAAGGATCGAAAAATAGGAAATCTGAAAGTTTAGGTTCATAGCTCACAACTTCACCATTCTATCTATTCTATCACCATTTCAGTGAGCACAACAGACGACCACCTTCGCGCCAACCTCGGTGTCGCCATTGCCTACTGCTGCGACTGGGCACAGAACCGCCAGGAGTTTGGCAAACGCGGCGCCATTACCCCGCTCGTCAACTACATGACGTCACGCGACCCTAACGTGCATCGGGCTACCGCTTTGGCGCTTTATCATCTGTCGTTCTATTCTATCAATTGTGTTACTATGCATGCAGTAAGTATAAATAATTCATATGTTATTAAGACGCAAGAATATCAATATAATTATGTATTTAAATGCCAAAGACTTGTTATAAAAATTGAAGAATAAATGCAACAAAAAATTAATTTAAACTTGGAAAGAAATAATATGAGTCATAAATAATCACGGGCCGTAACATTTGCATTTTGCACTGCTCTGACAAGAATAATTTATAAGTTGCGTTTTATAATTAAATGAATTAAATGTTACCAGTATATTTTACAACTCTTTTTTTATTTTTAAAGAGGATAATATTAATAAAGGATATAATAACTGTATTAAATAACACTTGAATCAAACAACAAAATACATGACAGGTATCACATAAAGATGAGCACTTAAATTTTACTAAATAATGACCAGTCAGAGTCACTCATATCTATATTAGCTCTATAGAATATCGACAATCGCGAGGTCAAATGCCAAAGTAAATAAACCATAACCATAAAAGATTGGAAGACAAATTGAATAAGCGTTATTATTTTCTTACAAATACGTACATTAGCATAGAGGACGTCCTGTGTCCTTGTTTTAAGTAAACTGTGTATGTTGACATAATGCACGATTACAGTTGTAAATTGTACTTGCCCACGGTGTTACTCGCATTGCTGCGCTCCTACTGGTCGTAGCGTGATGATAATAAATAATATAGCCTATACTCTATAGCCACAGTATTACAATATTTATTGTAATACATACTGTGCTATAATATAGCTTTCCTCGATAAATGGGCCATCTAACACTGTTCATCGGACCCGTAGTTATTGAGATTAGTGCGTTTTAACAAACAAACTCTTCAGCTTTATAATATAAGTATAGATAGGCGTTCAACAATGCATATAGACAAGGTTATCAGTTATTGATTTTCTATGTTTATGCTAAAATGTGTGGGAAATTTTCTGCGTGTATGGGCTTTTGTTCGTGACTTCGATTGTGTTGAAAGAGAGATTACAATTGCGATTTCCGATATAGCACTCGGATATATTGTGGCTTTTTTATAAGAGATCTTTTCGACTAAAATTCCCGGCATCTTTAAAAAAAATATTGACTTATAGTAGAGCCATTTTAATAGGCAACATTTGACAGTTCAACAAAATTCAACAACGTAACCTATTAACACAGTTGACAGATATATACGTACATACAGTTAGGAAACTAAGCCCCTTCGATGAAATTATGACATAAGCACTATTATAGCTATACCTTTTTGATATTTAACCGACTTAAAAAATAAAGGAGGAGGTTATCAATTCGGCCTGTATATTTCTGTTTGCTTTTTTTTCACAGATGATTTTGTGGTAATTTTGAGATTAAAACCCGTTAAAATACAAAAATGATGTAGCCTAAATATGAATTTACAAGAAGAAACAATCCGAATAAAATCAATAAATATACCTTGTAAAAGTAAATACGTTTTTTTTCAGTGCTATATTTCGAAATCTTGTTTTGTTATGGACGCCGAAGGCTATTTAATGTACCTAAATTATTTATAATGCTTGATATTTGTATGATACATATATTCAATAATTATTTTAAACCAGAATTAACAATACTTGTATGTAGGTATACCTACTAAATTATTTTTAAAACGATAAATTAAATTAAATTAAAAAACACAAAATATGCAAAAAATTTTAAAACGATAAATTAAATTAAATTAAAAAACACAAAATATGCAAAAATAAATTAAAATTATTATTATACGAGCATAGAACCTCCACCTTTTTGTTTTAGGATGAAAAAAAAAATAGTTTGACAGGCTTAGTGCTTGACAAAGTGGTAAAGTCACGTATCGATAAAAATACAATAATTATAATATCTATCTTTTTCTTCCCTAATATTTACGTAATTATGCACATAAATTTAAACAAGATTTTTTTAAGGTTTCCATTTTTTTAGATTTTTGTGCTCTTCTAGATTGCGTAAAAAATAGATGCGATCTTTAAACAGACTGGACTCCTAATAGTGACTATTTGTAGCTATCATTTTGATTTTTGGTAGAAAATATGTCAACATAATTTAAAACTCATGCTGCCATATCTATAGAAATTAAAAAATAGTCTCTTTTTAACTTGTAGTCAGATACGGTATTTACAAATATATTTATTGAAAGGGCTACAAACTGAAAAAATCGATATTTATTTAATGTGAATTGACATCACTTTAAACTTTTTTCTATACTTACTACGTATCTTTGTCATTCAAAATCTGTGGATGTGTCACCCGCTACTATCGATCCCCCTCAATACCCTTAGGATACTCGTAAACACGCTTGCTTGTGTGCGTGAGCCATTTCGGACGTTTTGTATGAAGTTTCCTTACTGTATGTATCTGTATATTGTGCTATTAACGACGACATAGAATAATATACTATTTCGTTTTGAGAGAACTGCACATTTGCTTAAGACGAGGCTCCCTAACATAATTTCTGGCACTGAGAGACCGGTTACGGTACTAGACGCTAACACAGCCTAGTAATAAAGTTGAATATCGCGTGCGCTCTTTGATCGCGTTCGAGCTCGAAAAGTAAGTCTCAATTCTTATTTCGTTTATAACTAAAGTAATAATTGATCTAGAGAAAAAATATCTTGGGATTCGATAGTAAACTCTATTTTCTTACTGTTAACATTTATTTTAGACATAAAGTCCAAGTAAATCTTAAAAAAAATATGTAATAATCCTTAAAAAAGACATAATTTTTGAATAAAAAATGAATCGAGCGAAAATGTTACAATTACGTAACTGTCTTGTACATCGAAAGAAAAAGACCCAATAAATCATATACTAAAGTTCCATTTTGATTGTGTGTGTGACTGTTTCAGAATATTAATGCAAATTCACATAAAATTTAGGGAGCCTCCCCTTAACTTTTTTCAATTAGGTACGATTACATATTTATAATAATAATGACCGATAGAAGATAATTTTAAGATTTGTTTTTAATGATAAACCATTATAAACATAATAAACAATTTCTAATTTAAAGAACTGACGTCGCTACAATTTTGTGTCAATAAACCTTTTTTCTTTTTAAATACCAGAGACGTTACTCTAAAAATCGAAATCTGACATCTAGATTCGAATGCATTGATTACTTGTGAATAAAAAATCATCATAAATTAATAAATGCGTTGTATTTTTTTAATTATGTAGATACTTGTCTTATTTTGCTCCTTAAATTTACGAAAGAAAGTATATTACTGGGACAGGGATTCGCCTGATGAATTTTAAAATTGACATAATATGTGTTTCAAGTTCGATTGACAAATGTTTCAAGTCCGTATCGATTAATTCACTTTAATCGATGTTTTTAAGCAGGTAGAATTTCGAAGATAAAATTGATAGACGTCAAATGTTGCCTATTAAATTGGCTCGACTATAAGCGTATGAATTTGAATTTTGTTTTGATGCACATTTTTTGCTAAAATTAGCACATGCATAACAATATTTATATTGATATGATAATTAGCCATTATATTTTGGCTTAGGATTTTAAAAGGTTATAAACATGATGCAATTTTAAAACAAGTTTCACTACATATTTTAATACAAAGTCATCCGTCGCATGTCTGTCTGGTCGCGATTAACTCAAGAACTGCATCAATTTTCGTTGTGTTTTCACCAATAGATTGCGTGTTTCATTGATATTTGATATACTTATAAAGGTTTTTTTTTTCTATATGAATGCTCTCGAGGAAGATTTAGCATACCTAGTAAATGCATTGATATTTATATTTACACTGTGGTTTCAGTTTTAGACAACGAAATGCAGTCGAAACCGCAGGCGGAAATCCAGTTTATTCAAAATATCTAGTTATTAAAAATAAAAATTTGTTGTTTTTTTCTTTCAGGCTGGTGTCGTACAATTTCTCTTAGAGACAATAGGTTCCAAGGATCCCATTTTACAAGAAGCCTCAGCGGGCTGCCTCTGCAACATCCGCAAATTAGCCCTAGCTACGGAAAAAATCAAGCTCAAACAATAGTAGGCAATTATTTACCGGTTTTACCATAACATGGTGGTTTAATAAAATGATTAAAATGTTAGATAGACACTTGTTTTTTCTTAATGCTAAACGACCTATCTCGTTTTAAATGTTGGTAAAAAAGACTGACGTAGGTACATACAGTGGAAATTTTGAAATGAGATTATATTATAGATAGGTTTTTTGTTTGAATAATTGAATATATTTAACAAGTTCCTTAATAAAATAAATGCATGTTGAAACTGGGATACAATTATTATCGTACATTGGAAATTCTAGAATGAGATGAGCGCTTTCTCTACATACTCTACTACAATTCATAAAATATTGACATAATTATAATTGCTTAAAAAAAATTCTAACAACATTATATTTTTAGGAGATACTTTGTATGATAGATAGTTTGGAAGTTCATGCAAGCCTATAGTATGGATTTTTCAAAAGATTCATGCAATAAAGTAGAAACCTCGTACGGATTGTGTCTGTGAAGTAAAATAAAATAATTACTGATAATTTATTGCTCATCATTAAATTATTATTTATCAAGTTTTATGTGTTTGTTTTTACAATGAGAACTTGATATACTTATAAGAAAAGAAAATAAAATGTACCTATATACTATACTAAGTACTATACATATAACTTTAATGTGCTCGCTGTCCTTGACACCAAAAAGCAATGGACAATCAATTAAAACAAGTTTTTATTTATTATTTAATTACTAATGAAAAAGTTAAATGACTCAAAGCAAGGACAATATTTAACTTTTTTGCATAATTACTCTAAAAGGAGTGTAATGTTTTCCTTTATTACTCGCAACTACTACTTGACCCATTTTTTTCTGTCTTATATGCGTAAGAATACAAAAACAAAGATGTGGAGGAATGCGAAAAAAATTGCAGCCATCTGGATGCCATCATCAAGTCAGTTTAAATTGCGTTAATTGAGATATTTGATGTTAATTAGTAATTACTTTATTAGTATACTGTTTACATCATTTTAGCATAGTAAAAGTGCTATGATTTTAGGTACTAATGTACATAAATACATATTTTTATCACGCTCGATGGTTCTCGTGATTCTTAGAATTATTGACATTTACTCTATTCAAATAAGTCATGCGAAACAGTCGACAAACTTGATATAAGTGCTGATTTACACAGGGTCAGTAGACAAGTCAGTCGCGGCCGCGGCCGGCGCCGAAATTGGCGCCGCGACTGACTTTAACTGTTTACATGAAGTAAGTAGTAGTGGTGCGTTTCTCACGGTGACCACACGTTTGTCAAGTCAGTGGGAAAAATGAATTCGCGAAAACAACTTAAACGACGATTTAATTATTTGTTGAAAAATTTATCAATTTTGCTGTTGAATGAGTTAATAGAAATTGTAGAAAATGAGATAACTAAAAATAAACGACAATGGGTAAGAAAATGGATTTAGGGATTTAATATCCCAAAGGCACTCGTTTTTGCCATATAATTGCACCAATTTTAAGGTTTCGTCTTCGCTAAGCTTATGGGTCATTTTTATCGCCAGCGAAAAAACGTGGTCACTCTACAACGCAGCGGCAGTGACTAACCACGCACTGACTTGTCTGTTTACACGGGGTTTATTTGGCTGACGCGGGGGTGCGCGGGTGGCGGGGGGCGCCAACACGAATATTCGCGCTGACTTCAAGCCTCTGTAGTCTGTACTGACTTCAAATCTGTTTACACAGGGTTTTTTTCGGGTCAGCACTCAGCACTGATTTGCCTCGAATTTGTAGTCAGTTACTGACCCTGTGTAAACTGTAAATCAGCACTTACAGTTTATAACTTGACAACTACCTACCTGTATAGGTCATCTACATACATCTACATACATATTACCTATATATGTATGTAGATGTAGTATCTACATCCTATACTTTACAATGTTTCTGTTACTCCCTTGTGATCTATAGTTTTGTGCATGAGTCAATGAAGGTTTCTGAGTTGGTACGCACAATCTTCGACAGTGTTCAGGCGAAGCCAGGGTGCATAACTAGTGTAGTATAATTTTCATAAAGTAATTATGCTGCAAGAGGACGATGTCCACTGCACTTGCGCAAGCGCATGCGCCTTGACCTTGCCCGCAGTTTCGTAATAGGCCGGTAATGTAATCGTAATGTAAGCAGTCTTTATCCTTGTTATTACTGTTTGAGGATTATCATCTTTATTTCGTGTTGAAATTGTATTAAATTAAAAGAGCAGTACATTGTGAATAATGATTCGTAGCGACTAAATTACATGAGTTTGGACAAATTGGTGTATTTAAAATTTCATGAAATATTAAGAAAGTAATGACTATTATTAACATATTGATAAATCAAAAGATAGATGAGGCTGTTTAATTTAAGCAGGCTTTTTATAAGTATGTACATACATGACATTTTTATGAATTTTATAAAAAACTACAAAATTAATTAGATAGGTAGTGACAGACATCGATTTATTTGGAAGTAAAGATTTTACCATTTTTAATTGTCAAACAGTTATTTGCTTAGATTGCTTGCTGTAATGTTACTTTCTCATGCAACATAAAGAAAAATTGCCAAAAGTAGGTATATGTTTATAATTATTTATGTAAATGATCTTGTGTGCTAAAATTAACAATCTATTATATTTCCTTTTTTAAAGTACCTAGATAATATATCTTTTTAAAAAAATGTCACTTCGCAGGATTTTATGTTGAATAAACTACATACATACATACATTATTTAGCAGTTTGTGACTAGACAAATTATCGCCACTTCGGCACTAAAATTAGTTCAATATTTCTAAATAAAATCGATTATTTATTTGTCCAACTTGTAGACATCAAATACCTAAACTCATTTATTATTTACATTTAGATAAACAAATCGTTCTAAATTAATAGGCGTGATAGTAATATCAATGTTTATTTAAGTCAGGACAACAAGACTCTTTCTTTCTTAAGTACAATTAGCTATTTGCACTGAGGTAATTCAAGTAATTAGGAACCAAGTACCTACGAGTTACGACATAAAAATTTCATAATATCGTTAAGAAACATCGGAGTATACTTGTAGCGAGATTAGCAACAATCTTACAAAATGTAGCCGTTACTATGAATAAGTGAATATGTACTTGCAAGATGCAATAAGGTAGCGTAATATTGGTAAAGATATCTAATAAACTAGTATGAGGAAAATTATAAGGTGCAAAGTAAATATTTCGTTGGGTTCGAAAATATTTCATCTAGGTAGCTAGAGCGCGCGGTTTGATTCAGGGTACGAGGATAAAAAGCCTATGTGCTAGTTCCTCTATCTCTATCAAATTCCTTACAGATGCCGAGATACGAAAAAATTTTTGGGTAAAAAAATCATATTTTAATAGCAGCAAAAAGTTTTAATAATAAATAACAAGAGTAACTTCTTTTTTTTCATGTCTCAATTAATTAAAATTCAAACACGTTGAATAAAGTAAAAGGAGAATGGCGAAACTGGGCCTAACAAAATTAGGGCCTTACAGA
>CAJQZM010003583.1:0-16377 GCA_907164665.1 Colias nastes | reverse complement strand
ATTGTAGCACGTGATGGTTTTTATTTGAGTTAGTGTTACATGAATAAATAGCTGCGCGCCGCGGTTTTACCCGCAGTGCTCCGCTCCTGTTTATCTTAGCATGATGATATATAGCCTATAGCCTTCCTCGATAAATGGGCTATCTAACACTGAAAGAATTGTTCAAATCGGACCAGTAGTTCCTGAGATTAGCGCGTTCAAACAAACAAACTCTTCAGCTTTATAATATTAGTATAGATATGATCTATTTGAACTAGATTTCACTAGATGTTTCAAGAGCAATATGCTATTGGTTAGGAATTGGGTCAATTGTATGTTTTATTCAGGTTACGTTAAATTAATGTTCGTGTGTACGTGGGACGCGACTTGTAAGAAAATTCTTTGTTTTGGTTCAAACAACAGTCTATTTCACATCGTTGACAAGCATAGTTGGCAAACGGAGGAAGAAATGGGTGAAATTATTCCTCCGAAATAAAAAATGGGTCACACCTAGAACAATCTGGCATTCAACAGGGTTCTTTGAAAAAAAATATGACTACAATAATAAAATTGATAGTAATGGGAATATTTTACAAAAATTAGTAGATACGACCGGGACGTATCTAAATATATCATCAACAAGATGATCACTCAAGAAATAAGATAAATTATTAGGACGAATACTTGTATTTATTTACATGATCGTAGAAAGCATTAATTTTAACCTTGCAAGTAGAGTTTGTGCAAGACTGATGACAAAATCGCGTGTTAGCTGAAAGTTATCGTTATCGGTACCAATTGAAAACTAATTTTAAGCTCATGTTCTGTGCCATTAAACACAAAAATAATTCAGTTTCATCGTGAAAACTTTCATAAGTCCTTGAAAGTCTAAAATTAACGATGTTGTTATTTTGATGGTTCGATAGCGTGACGATTTTATACGTCACTGAAAATAATCCAATACATCTATTTTTAATCAATGATTGTCGTAAAAGTTCATAATTGATGAACTAATCTTGGTTTCATTGGAAATATACTACCATCCAAATAAAGGGTATATATATTGTAGGTATAGTTAGTTCCATTTATAATTCCACATGACGTAGAACGTTTGTAACATTTTATTCCAGTAAAAGAAAACTATTCATAGGAACTATGACTCATAGCTTCTCTAAATAGTGCAGTTTTGCAGTGGCATGTTTCACATCTGCATTTGTATTGAATGCTGATTTAATTGCTGCATTAAATAAATCTCCATTTATATCTAACATAAAATCTACCACTAAAACTGCATTATCTCTGATCAAGTTAACCGTTGTATCTAACGATCTCAGATGTTGACGACTGCAAATTATTCTTAATTCTATGCACTATGACGTCATTTGCCTTGTCCTCGTCGAACGGACATAAACAAGGGTTATATAAAATAGCTGTTATAATAAAACAGCGACTTGATTAATCGGTGTGGACAAAGTGTCACTTTGAAGATAGCTGTGACGTTGATTTCATGGTGATATAATATCGAATTTCTATGTGGGTATGGAATGGAAATGGGAATATACCTACATCGTGTTTTTGATTGAGCTCTTCTTTGAAGGACTTTTTTAATATTGGATTGAAATGCTCTGAAGTGTAGGAAATTAATGTTGGTTAGACATGAGAAGACTAACAATCAAAACTCTAGAAGATTATTTATATTTGAGCTACTTAATCAAATTTACCTGTAACTTCGTACATTTCACACTAGTTGATACGAAATGATCAGCTGAGTTTACATTAGTCATTATGTATAATATTATTTACTTTTAAGGAAGGTATTTACTTATAACATCAAGTTTAACTACCGCTTAACATAAAACAATTGTCATTTTCACAACACAGGTGCTAATACCACAAGTAAATGTATTTATATCATTTGTTTTATTTATTACTAACGACATAAGTAACGCAAATATGTTAACTTCCTTCCTCCATTCACACAAAACCATATTTATTCAGTATTAGTAACCTTTTGTTATCATTTGCAAAATTAAATAAACAAATGAAATGTTCTGTGTTTAATGAAATGTTAAGAGCATTATTTTGTAATAGAAACCAGAACAGCAGGCGATTTCTCTATATGTATAAGATGTAATAAACTCCCGTGTCCTCCAGTAATGTATAGGTCAGACACGTATTAGGCTTCTTATGAACAGATCGATTTTTACTAGCAACTTTATGTGTCCTAGCAGACGAATAAAATACGGCCAACGAACCTTGGACTAGTGTTATTGCTTTTCAAAATTAACAATAATTATGTTAAAATGAACAATTAACGTTACGTTTCCTTAGTAATCTTAATAATAAAAAATCTCTTTAAATAGAGCCAATTATAAAGTATTCGTAGCACAATTTTAAAAAAAGTGCTCGTGGCACAATTTGAAATCTTTCTTAGTTGTGATAGTGACCTCTCGGAAGAATCGGTTTCGCATAAAGTACTCAAATGGTCCTGGCATAAATATCCCAAAGCTAATAAAAACCAGAATCTCGTCACGTACATGGCAGAGCACTTCTTGCTCGTAATAAAAATCGATCGATGAGACAGATTTAATGCATTTTCTACATACCTAAAAAGACTGCAGTTTCTATTTCGTAATATATTATTATCCTAAGATTGAACTTATACTTTGAACATTTAATCATAATATTATATATTTTCTAAGCTGTTTATATTATTCTTTCGTTAGTAGTTACGCCTAGCTTTCCGGAATTTCATACGCACTTACGTGATTCGTCTGCGCTGACGTAAAAAGTTGAAGCCAAGATTACAAGATTTTTATAACATCGTAATAAATTTTCATTGTAAACACAAAATGTCTGAAATCAATAAATGAGTCACTAGGCATTTCAGGATGCGACTTCGCCTGCGTAGTCGAGGGAAAACCCTTGTGATTCCGGGTTAAAGCTATCCTATGTCTATCCTATCCAAATTGGTTCATTAGGTTTGATTTAAAGAAGAGACATAGACAGAAGTAGTTATTTTCGCCTTTATAATATGGATAAGACGTTTATAATATTAGTAAGGATCTTCAAACTTTCCTCTCATCTTCCATTTTCCTAACCTAAGACATGGAATATCTCTAGGTGACTCTACGGAAGGTGTTGATTGCCTATCACGTGACAGTTCAAACAAAGTGACGCTGCCTCTGCATTGTGACGTGAGCTATCTCACGGCTAATATTTGGTGAGGCTTGTGTAAAGTGGCTCGTGAAGTAACTGCTATTAATACTTGATAATGAGATGCCTTTGTGGGGGAGTGTATTCAGTTACTGTATTCCATACGTTATTTTTGTTTGTGACGTGGGCTAATTGCTGCAAGCCTATAACAGGATGCATCTGTATCTCTTTCAATTAAGGTTACTTTGAAGAGACCAAGTATTCATCTGTAATACCGTATTGTTTACAATGATATCCATGAAAATAACCAATGTTTATATTCTGAAGAATCTCTCTCCAGTTTTCGTAGAGTTTTACATACTTATATCACAGCTAATATGTAGCCTTGCATTTTTAAATTAAACAACACTTATTTGCCTTCATGAAAGTATAAATTATAATTAGCGTAATTTCCTCGTGCAAAACATGTTTGTTCAAATATATAAAGTAAACTTAAATCAACGATCAAATAAAACGTTATAAAAAGGAATTTCACAAGCTTTCGAATCAAGTAAAGGTCTTATTCAATGTACGAGGTATATTGTATGTAAAATTGAATTGCTTCAAATGAAAAAGTGTTACTTGCACGCTAAGAAAGTTATAATACACTGAAACAGTTAGTCATGATCTTTAAAGTTCAATGTTAATCGTAAGGATTTACGGTGTACTGTAACGAAGGTCGTCATTGTATCCTGGTATACTAAACAGAAGAAATGTTTTTATTTTTAAATAAAACGTTATAAGAATAGAAAACGTTTTGATTATATGACCGTGAAAGATCCACCCAAAATCACAAACTCATGAACTGAATAAACCATTGGAATTTTTAACCAATTTTCTTTTACACTTCTTTTCGTGTTGATGTATCTTAATTAATTTATACTTAAGAAGTACCATCCAAATATTTATTCCAGCATCTAAATATAATACAAGTTACAAAGACGCTGTCCAGACTCCGATACGCCCTTATTATATTTTTTGCAGAACAAACAAACAACGGTCTAAACGGTGGATGCTGGAAAACGTGACTCGGTTTAAAATCTCAAAATAGCTCATTGAGTGGTTTTCTCACGTGCTACGAAGTTTCAAACAAAAAGAATAATATTAATGTAATTCGGTAGTTTTTCATTTTCAGGAAACGGATTACCGGTTTATTTCCTATTGTGCTTCGCTTTTGTATAGTGTTTTTATTTGACACCACCCTTAATACTCTACACAGTACATCTTGACATAGTTTTCATTCTTTTTGAACATCAAAAAATCTTCTTCATTAACTTTCGTAGAACAATGTTTTTAGGAAATATTACGACGGTTAACAATTATGATGATGGATCTTATGGCGGGTGTGCGTCTTGCGTCTACCTTCAAATCATTTTCCATAATTCTTTTTTATACCTTTATAGGTTAAGCTTTCCGCCCGCGGCTTCGCCCGCGTTTTCAAAGAAAAACCTGTTCCCGTAGGATTTCCGGGATAAAACCTATCTTATGTCCTTTCTCGGGTATCAAAATATCTCTATACCAAATTTCATGCAAATTGGTTCAGTAGTTAAGGCGTGATTGAGTAACAGACAGACAGACAGAGTTACTTTCGCATTTATAATATTAGTATGGATTTCTGATTCCTAATAATATTATACTTGTAAATATGTGCATATTTGATATAGAGGCATATCTATCATGTCAATCACAGTCATTTGAATTGAATACCCATGAAACTAGACTGTCATCCAACGCTGTGTTTGCAAACAATAACAGATGTACTCTCCGAGTTGAAGGTCACTTCACTGTTTGACTACATTATATAATATTATATTACTATTGAAGCCACCCAAATACAGTCGACCGATTTGTTGCTAGATTGGTCGACCAATCAAAATCATCAAAAAGGCAAATTCATGTATTCTCCTTATCATTAATGAAAGGATATTCATGCAAGATGAAAACCAATTTCAAAGAGATGCGAGACCGTTGACCGTTTACATTTATAACCTTTCCAAATTTATTTTAAACAAAAATAAAGGTTTGTTATTAACAAACAGCGTGCGAAAATCTAACTTGACCCGACTGAACTGACTTTGATATGTAGTTTATAGTTCCAAATCTAACGAAACGCGTGAAACTGAAAAACAACAGTTCGACCAATAATCGGGTAAATACAGTTTGGAGCATCGCGCATCCCGTCCGCGCATTCAGTCTTCAACCGACCGCCGCCAGTTGAACACGTTCGCGAAAATATCCTTACTAAAAATATAAACAACTATTGCATATCCACCTCTTGCATTGTGAATAGTGATTTTTTGTGCTTCGCAAATATAAATCATAATAAACTAAAACAAACTTGTATTCCCACAGAATTGTAAGTAAAAACGAGTTAATTTAATGTTTTAAATTCCGATGCATTACAAAATTAAAATGCAGTCTAGTTTAAATAACTACATCATAATTACATGTAACAGATGTGCTAATAGGGTTTGTTTTAATTTTAATTGATACAGAACAACTGAATCGTATAAATTGCGAAAACTTATAATTAATATTGAGAGTTTCTGTATCATTCTTTACCAGAGACCCTTGGGAGTTGAGATTTACTACCAATCAATTTGTAATTTTTAGTCACTTCTTTCGAATAGCCATATTACCTACATTACCATTAGTTTTCCTATAATATTGCATATTATACTTCATTTAGAAAAAAGGTACGGTACAGATAATTTGAGGAAAAATCGCTTAATGTTCGTGACAAATATACGCAGACTTTTTTATGAACAGTAGGTAATTGCAAAATTTTAGCAGAATAAAAATATTCGTCAGAAGCTACATTGACCTTTTTCGCTCTTGAGTCTTAGAACGACCTGTAATTAAAGTTAATGACAAGATTATCTTTGCCAATTGTTTCGTTGCTTTACTTTATTGTATAGAAATAAACTTTTGTGAAAAGATTATTCACGCATTATGGTACAAATTGTAATGGTGTTGATAATTTTTAGATAAACTATGCAAGCCACAGTCGCGCGGAAAATCGTTTCATAAATCAATTACATATACAAGAACAATTTTATTTATTTAAAAGACATAATAGAAACTAACTATTAATCCGTCCATTAAAATCAGAAAAGGAAAGAGTTCGTAAAAGAGAATGAAGAATGAAAAGAATGAAGAGTTTAGTATATTTATTCGTAGCACGTTCACAGCCAGTTTTGAAATATTCAGAAACTCAATTTATAGTATTATTTTGAAATAATGTAATATCTTTATAAATATTTAATGGGATATTTTTAAATAATATTAATATTGGTCCATTTTTGTTGCTGACTGTACAAGAACATGAAACGTAAATATGTACTGTAAATTGCAATAGAATTCAATACTGCCCATTATATACACACCGGCACAATTAGCGGAACAGAAAAAAAAGTGAGACTATGAGATAATAACGCATATATTTGAGGAAAATGTAATTAGACACAAAATAACAAATTGATTAACATCTTTTAACAACGACTTTGAAAAGTCTTCGTTATTTTTTTATTGAAAAATAAAGGAATTTGAAATAAGTGAAATTTTTAGATGATTATGAACCATCACAAAAAATAAAAAAAGTGAGCATTAAATGATTTAAAAATAAAATTAAAGCAAAATTAATAACGAGTGTTTCCCCCTCTTGCTCTGATTACTGTTTCCATTCGTCTGGGCATGCTACAGATTATGTTATCGATGATTTCTTGAGGCAACCGCTCCCACTCCTCAAGTAATGCGTTTCCAAGTTCATTCAGATTGTTGGGGGCTGGCATTCTGGATTTAACCCTTCTTTTTAGCAAGTCCCAGAGATGCTCTATCGGATTGATATTGGGGGAATTTGCTGGCCACTGCATCACCGGTATACCTACGTGGCTCAGATATGCCTGTCCCGATTGTGCACTATGAGTACGAGCATTATCTTGCATTAGAATAAAGTCGTCACAAATAAATGGGGCAAATGGTATAACATGTTCTTCTAAAATGTCTCTGATGTATCGATCTGCTGTCATGGTCCCTCCTGTGACTATCACTAACTCCGTGCGAGCTCCCAAACATATCCCTCCCCAAACCATAATCGAGCCGCCACCATAAGCCACTGTGTGTTCAAAATTAGTCTGTATGTGGCGTTCTCCTTTGCGTCTCCATATTCGCTGTCTCCCATCGATCTGTTTTAAAAGAACTCTGCACTCATCAGTAAAGAGAACCTGCTGCCATTCGTTCAAATCCCAGACGATGTTCTCGCGCATCGGTTTCTGTTCCGCTAATTGTGCCGGTGTGTGTATTAGATAAATTATGCTTTTTAAACTAGAGTAAACAATAGAAAATGTCGGAATTATATTGTCCTCGTGTCAATACTCTGAATATATGTGGTAAAATATAATAACATTCAATGTTTATCTTTTTATCGCTGTTCGCTCTGTTTTTTAACTCCATTAATTTAATTGTACTGTTTTACGTAGCATACTTATCAACTTTAAATTTAATTATAAATTTTATTTGATAAGTAGAATTTTCAAAGGATTTTTTAGTATTAATTATGTTATCTAAAATTAA
The DNA here is from genome assembly GCA_907164665.1 of Colias nastes. Lineage (NCBI taxonomy): Eukaryota > Metazoa > Arthropoda > Insecta > Lepidoptera > Pieridae > Colias > Colias nastes. The sequence continues at coordinate 8,631 of CAJQZM010003583.1, read as the reverse complement.
ATTCTCAAGAGGAGTCCATTCTAGGTTGCTATGTTCTTATCATGGACGTATAAAAAAAGACGGACGCCGTTTTACGAACAAACAACGTGAAGCCACCGTAGTAAGCTAGCGATCGTGTAAAGACAATGAACACGCACACACTCTCACCATAGTAAGCTAGTCGGCCGCCATTACGTCGTGAACTACCGACTGATTAACTACGTCACTGTTTCACAAAAAATATTTAAAATGCCGTCTTGCGTGGTTAAATGGTGTCGCAACAGTACAATTTTAAATAACAAAACACAGGGGATTACATTCCACAGGGAAGCAAGTTTCTTTTATGTTTTAATGACAAAGTTATTACGGCAAAATTTATAAAAAAAAATACAGCCGCCATTGTCATCAGGACAGCTGTTGCCATAGTGTTGCCATTATTTCAAAATTTCATTCTCCCAAAAGTCGGGGAGTTCCAAAAGTTAATTAATTTTAAAATTACGATAAAATAATTTCATACAAAATGCAAATTTGTTTTTGCATTTTCTTCTCACAAAAACATGTATACTATGCTAACCCATATAACAACCATATTTAAAAAAATATCACAGCCAAATTAATACTGTCTACGACATCTGTTATAAGACAGTTAATTTGAAAATTTCAAGTGTGAAATCGTATGAAGCATGTATCCTATTTGTTTGGTTATAAACTGACATTTTATTTATTTTATTTTATTTATTTTAATAATAATTAAGGAGACATTACCTCTCCTCCCCCCAATATTGGTCGAACAAATTTTTTACATTTTCCTTTGGTTTCGCGTCACGTGGTTGATTCGTCAAAGCTAAATAGTAATTGTATTTATGCATAGGTTCTAATAGTTAGAGTACACATAAAAAGTATAACAAATTGAAAAATAAAAATACTAAAGTGTGGGGTAATTTTATTGCATCTGGCAATTAACCTGGCACACACACACATGGATGTGTCGCCGCCATTACTAGGCTTCACTCAATGTTTAGGCGATACTCCGTCCGTCTTTTTTTATACGTCCATGGTTCTTATATTCAAATATGTTTATACAGGGACAGTAAAAATATGTCCAACTAATTGAAATCTTATTTTTCAATTACGTGCTATTATTCCCTGGAATTTGTATGTTGGCTTCTCTCAATATACCTCAGGTGACCGTATTTAAAAATGACAAAAACCAGCATGATGGAGTCATAAATCATCTCTAATATTCGTCGATTTGGAAATTTATCACTTCCACGAAAATCTGATGCATTAATGTGCCAAGTATATATATATTAAATAATTATATAAAAATACCGGCAATAAGGCCATGTCTACCAATAAGGATCAGGTTTCTGTTTAATTGCGTTGGCTTTTTATTTCAGTTCAAACATTACGTGTTGACTAATTTTTAGACATGTGACCATTAATGGACCTAAGTACTCTAGATGTTTGCTGTGGTTCAACAGGTACATATTATATAATATTATATATTTTTATATAGATGAGATTACGTGTGTATGAAATATTTTATTTTAGTCGTAAGGTAAGACGATTTGTCTATGAAATTGATTTTAAAATCATGATTATTTAAAAAGAACAACTATGTAGTTTCATGCCGGTTCTTCTCCATAGATACTGCTTTCCGAATCTGTGGTAAATCTGTTATGACGATTCAAAAGTGATTCTAGAAGAAGTCTAAATGAATAGATAGGTATATGTTTCTGTTTTGCGAAATAAGATTGTTTTATAAAAGCTGCTAAATGCTGCTTCCGTAAGGATGTTCATCTTCCTTTAACCTAATATATATTGACAGGTGAATCTAAAAGTAATCTCGCTAAGCGCAACTTCAAGTTGCTCAAGCTATATACCTACTTCAGAATTCCAAGTCCAATACCGGTAACATTCTTGAGAACAATTTATATTTCTTGATAATATAAGATTGCCATCTATCATATGAACAGTTAAAGAATTCTCAGGGGATTGTATGATTTGAGTTACGTATACCTAGCAAAGGACGATGAATATGTCCTACATAGCATAAAACAAAGTAGCTTTCTCTGTCCTTATATCCCTATGTCCTCAGACCTCATGTATGCTTAAATCGTTAAAACTACACAACGGATTTTGATGGGTTTTTTTTTTAATAGATAGAGTGATTCTCTAGGAAGGTTTTGGTAAAAAAACTAATTAGATTTTGAACAAAGCGGGCGAAACCGCGGGCGGAAAGCTAGTGACAAATAAGATGACATAATCTAATTCCCCACATCATCCCGGCTTGCATTATTCATATTCATGTGCCGTATGATCCTATTAGGCGGTTATTGTTTATACCCATAATGGAGAATTATGAGATTGGAACGGGTTGTTGGCACCAATTAATGGATTGTGAAATGGTAGCAAAATAGGTTAGAAGATATGTTAGTGTAAATAATAGTATCATAGAATGCGATAGCTGTATACCTAATAAGAAATACACGAGGTTTTATACAATACTAATAAAAATAAACGAAGTTTTATACATGACTAACCGCTTTTCCCTACTCGCAAGGGCTGAACCGGAATGAAGAAAATGTAGCTGGGTATAGACTATAGATGTAGAATCATCGACTTAAATAAAATTTTAAATCGATTCCACTAGTTTTTGACTCATAAGAAACAAACAATTTTAATAAACAATATACTATTATACCATTTAAATATTGTGATAAGAATATTCCTATCTTTTTGCCGTGCGTGCTCGTCCAACTAAGCTGCCTAAGGAAATTTCCTACAATTTTTATGTTTACTTACATTTATTAATAATAGCAATCAATTTTGCATACAATTATGTGGACGGTTATAGCTGGTTAAATAAATTACGAAATGATGTTTGTAATAATTAACCACTACGAACCTAATATTAAATTGACGCCTAATTGTGTAGATATATTTATTCCTCAAATTTAATAATAAACATTTTAGAGATTGAACTAATCAAGAAACCTTGCTCAATAACAACTTTTTAAACCCAAATAGAATAATTTAAATTTAACATGAAACGAAACATCTCATTGATTTGTATAAAACATTCGCTGATAGCACATCTGATTATTTATCAGATAAAATCATCTAGTCAGTAGACTCAGTTCACGTGTTAAATAAACATTTTATGTAGCATCGGACTTTAAAACATTGAATATTTCCTTTCAACCAGGTGTAATAATAATAAATACATACGATCTATGACTGTATTAGTGACTAAGTGAATAGTGATATAGTGAGTAAAAATGGCGATGGACACAATGGCAGTAGAGCTGCCTGATTTAAGTACTCATACACCGAGCCCGCCAGTGGTGGAAACTCAGGAAGAAAAGTAAGTAGATGTAGCAATTACTCGTCTAATTTAATAAATTGTTTACCAATTATATGGTGTGTTTATATTAACTAGGATCGGTCGATTGTCGAAATTCGACCATCTGACGACCATCCTATCGATTAGGTAGTTTCATTGCTAGTATCGCGATCAAGCGTTCGACGTGATGATACGATAAATATGTATTGTAATACGAAAACAACGGCATAGATAGCATTGCAATATTATGTAGAATAAACACTAATATAGAAGAAGAGATTAGAGATGCAATCATTCAAAAATAAATTATTAATATAATTCTACACACGTCTGGGTTCCTCTCAATCATCTGTCTGATGTTTAAGTCATAAACTAAACAATCCAGTTATTCAAAGCTCTCACATTTTCATATTTAATCCGAGAGCTGAGCAGTATAAATTAATGACCCTTCATTAAAAGGGTTGATGAGCAGTGTAGCATACGAGTGCATTTAGGTCAAAACGCCACTCCCCGGTACCAACGACTTAATGCTCAGGCTTGTATAGGGATTTCTTTATGGAGTTTAGCTTTGCTTTAAAACACTTAGTCAAAGGCATATAAAATTATACCATTTATGTTAAGGATATTTAAACCTGCGTTTAGTTTTTTATTAAGTGTTTGAAGTTCGTTCAGATCAATTATTTTAATTAAAGCTTACTCTTTACTCAGATTAAATTATTTTAATTTAAGGTTGATTTAATTAATTCTTCCACTTAATTTGCCGTTTCATTTGACCGATGTCGATGCTATACAAATGTAAAAAAAGTAAATGGAAACGTTAATTAGCAAGCAAATAAGTTGCTCTGCAAAAGTGTTAAAAGCAATGCTTGTAATTATATATTAAAACTAGCGGTCCGCCCCGGCTTCGCCCGTGGTACATATGAAAAATAGATGTTGGCCGATTCTCAGACTTACCCGATATGCACAGAAAATTTCATGAGAATCGGTCCACCCGTTTCGGAGGAGTATGCAGACTAACATTGTGACACGAGAATTTTATATATAAGAAGATTATTATAAATGCACAAAAAAATGAAAACAAGTTTGATCATTTAATGAGCGTAACTACCTTCCGTATACTATACGGATGTAAAATTGTGCCGCGTATTCATTTATAAACATTTAAGTATCCGTAACAAGTGTTTGTGTGGTTTCTGAACATGAGTATGATAACGATGTGGGTATGGTTTGAAAGATTTTCAGTTATATTTCTTCAAGCTACTGCTATTATATTCTTTACTTCATAAGTTAAAATATATTTCAACCTTGCTCTTATAAAATGTTCTAATGAAAATCTTTTTCTTGGATATTTTTTTATTCCAAGAAAAATATTGAATATCTTACTTTTCCTTCTTTATAAATCAACTTATGAATGAATATCTTACTTTACCTTTATATAAATCATCTGGTGCTCATGAATGAATCATGTTTATTATTGCATTAACATACAATTAATTCTGATTAACAACAAAAGCCAACCAATTATATTGTGCTATCACGTTCCCGGTTAGGAGTTAATGAACGCTATCAGGAAATTAAACGACACCAGCAAATGAAGTCTTTGTTTCCATTAACGAGATTGTATCGTGATAAATATTCAGTGGCAGTACAACCGATAGCATATCTAGTAATTAAATACGATGTGCTACCATGACGTGTCTTTGTTTTCAAAAGGTCTTACTAACTAGAACAATAATACGCGAAAGTTCGAGAATAAACTTTTCATTATCAATTTGGGATACTTGTCGCCATTCAAATAAGTTTTAAACGAAGAAAATGGGGAAAACGTGAAATGTAATAAACACGTTTTCAAACTCAAAGTTCGGAAATGGTGTAATCCAGTGTGACGGCTAATGCCCTAAAATTATATTTCATTTTCTTTTAGATCTTCAGTTGGTACTTCACTTGCTATATTATAAAAAGGCGCTTTTCTAAATATTACAGTTCGATTTCCTTGGAAAGTACATAGTCTATTATCACTCGTTTTATTGTAGAATCGTGGCGCCTACAATGTCTTCAAGGAGTCGACCATAAATTTTTTCTTGTCCAGCCTAGGTTATATAAACTCAATACTTTTATTGACATCTCTTTTATATTTTTCAAAAAGTGTTGTTACCGTATTACCGTACCGTATTTCTACATAAAATTCATCTAGCATTCAGCTTCTGTTCTGTAGCAGGCTTATTCAAAGCAAATTCCAAAATATTTTTTTTAACGCGTATTTCCCAAGTTTTTAATATATTTATTCATCAGTCTAATCTGTTCAATCTTTGAATAGCAATATAAATTGAGTCGAGATTATCCTTGCATTCAAAAGGACTGTTTCAGTCAGGCTTCAGCCAAGTGGCAAAGCCAAGTAGAAATTATGAAAGGTCTCGTCTATGAAAATGGCGTTCTACAAATTAAAACCATTCATTGTTAACATTTTAAACTGAAACATTTTATTACTATGTTTTGAGAGATGCTTTACAAAAAAATAATTACTAGGTACTTATCAAATGTAATACTGGTCCTTCAGTTTAAAAACATGATGTTGTCATGTTTCCTGGCCATTAATTAATCTGATTAATGACACGCATAAGACAAGGGCTTCGGTTGTAAACGTACACCAGAGGGAATCCAGCAAATACCAGAATATCCGGTGTCATTCTAGTACCTACATTGCATTGTTACTTCTGAAAGAGAAAATCAATTGTGACAGTTTTCTAAGTCGCAGCTACGATGAAATATACTTCTCTATACTCACTTTGACATGCTCAATACAATGCAGCAGGGATGAATAAATCGAATTGCCGCTTCAAGATGCAAAATGCTACATTGACAATTGATTTCCTCTTCAAACTCACGGAAACTTCGCTCAATTTCTGATGCTGATCTTATGTCTGACATTGTACACGTGGTAGGAAAATAAATCGCTAGTTTGTTCAACCTGGATGTTGGTTTTGGAATGTTTTCAATTGTTGGGCATGTAGGTTGACTGGAAATACCACAGCATTTTTTGTGTCTAGGAACAATGTGTTGCATGTCATGACACTGGCTTGAGTCATACATAATAAATCTATATGTATTCTCTCAGTGACTTAAATAAAAAATATAAATATGGTTACGTTACGTTATCGACAAATATAAATCCTTAGAATTTCTGCGAAGTGTTCAGAAAATACAATAACGCGCAATCTCACGCTCTGAAATTCAAATTTTACGGTGAAAATTAACAACATGAAATTAGTGTTTCGATATCAATAAATTCTTTATGAGTACAAGGCAACAAGACTTGAAGAAGTTTTTAATGGTGACTATACATACAGTCATACACTCATTGCCACACATAATATATTATTCTTGTCATACAAATACCATCCAATTCCTGAATTACTTGACGTCGATTCTGAAACTAGCCCCTATAAATCAAATGCAATATCTACGTTTCACTTCTTACGTTAAGAGGACAAGTATTGTGGAAAGATTAAACCTCTTCATGAAATACAATAGTATCTTTTTGTGGCCGGACTTGGCTATTGTAAACAAACCTGTTACTGAACATAGCGCGATGTGATATGCATTAGTTGCCCTAGTATTTACATTCGGTCATCCACGCTGTGTTGAAGGCGTGGTGACGTCACTAGTCAATGGGCGCCGACACATTGGCGCTTTGCCAGCAGCTATAGCCGCTGGGGGCGTGTTTATTTCGATACTTAAAAACTCGGTTCAATGTTTGGATTGTATGTACTGCGTCATAGCAAATAATTCTTCGTGTATATTTTACTTTGATAAATGTTTTTTGTTCTCGTTTGCACTCTTGTTTTGGAAATTCTGATTGATCATTAATTTGTCAGCGTCTCTTTGATTAAAAGGGAACGTGGAAGTAAATTATAGCCTATTTTTGTTTGGTGTTTACGAAGGACGGATAAAAAGTGGCCCGAATTATTTTGCTGCGTAGAAGCGGTACCGTGCGTCGTAGAACTGAGCTACGCAGAAATTCTTATATAACAGTTCAACAGTTTATGAGTAAACAAATATCATATCATATTATAGTCAGACAATGTTTATAATGTCTTTATACATTCATGCGTAGGTACTATTAAAATAATATTTATCTCTGAACCTAAAGAAAATTTTTGATGTTTTCTTTGGCGTGTAGACTAAAACAATTGTATGAGAGATGTTTTAATTAAAATAATATTTCATATTGATGACTGGTGGCCAATACGTGACCATGACGATACGTCAGGGCCGACCTTTGTTAATTTTAGACCAGTTGCGGTTTGAAATAGAAACGGAACCATTGCAATGCGTGTCGATACGGTACGCTCATGAAATATTTGTGGGTAAGCCTCGGTAGTATACACATACAGTAGATAACCTCGATATACACTACACATATATAGATGGTACAATACCTGAATAAACTAACTAAACTTTTATATCTATTCGTGGAGTTAAAAACGTTACTAGTAAAGAGATTTCTACCTTGTCTGATAGTGTAGACAAAGGTAATCACTTGTCTGAAGAAAATCTATCATGGATGAAATGTTACAAAGAAAATCGTTTATTTTTATTTCACTCTCCATTTAATCTACTCGGAACTTTGCAGACGACGTTAATCCTATAAATACGCGAATTGCTAGACCTTGACATAATGCTGTGACCGACTCGTCTACATATTATTTCTATCTATCGTGCGTGTTTGTGGTTCATTTAGAAATTTTAAATCATGACTCGTATAATTTAAACAAGACTGAAACTTCAAGTACCTACTCGTTACAAAACAATCTACTTACGTAACGATTAGGGCAATGACCAGTAAATTTGTATTATAGTGAACACTAGGTTTCCGCCCGCGGCTTCGCCCGCGCAGTCAAAGAAAAACCCGCATAGTTCCCGTTCCCGTGGGATTTCCGGGATTGTTTCATTTTCCCGGGATAAAAAGTAGCCTATGTCCTTTCTCGGGTATCAAAATATCTCCATACCAAATTTCATGGAAATGGTTCATTAGTTTAGGCGTGATTGAGTAACAGACAGAGTTACTTTCGCATTTATAATATTAGTATGGATTAAGCATTGTTATTTTTAATTTACTTGTCTTTAATCTCTTACGTACATAAAATATTTGTTTCTGATGCACACAATACATAGTGAAAAGACATAACAAGGTATATCAATACATATAGCTCAATATTCCTTATTATTTCATCACAATGGAGCATGTTTAAGTTAATCTACACTAATATTATAAAGAGGAAAACTTTGTTTGTTTGATTGTA